>NW_020769401.1:1248857-1333348 GCF_900518735.1 Pseudonaja textilis
ACAACTTTAAAAGCACAACTATAATGACGTGGGAAAATACCCGAACAAAGCTGAATACCATACATGTAAGTACCCACGAAAACTTAAGAAAACACATATATATATTTAAATCTACCTTTTCTTTTTTGGATTTTACCCACCCATCTGGTCTTGGCCTTCTGCCAATCCATGTTAAGGAAGAGAAAGTTTTATCCTTAACATGAAAAATAAATTGACTCTAGAGATTAGGAAGACCAAAGTAAACATACCGAAAATGCATTACGGCAAGGTAAAGGAGGGATCCATCTTGCCCAGGATAGTTGACACCATAGTTTTCTAGACGCCAGTAGAGTCACCCTACCTGCATGTCTTTGATACTTGAAGAAACCTAGGTCCTCACAGACGATAATGCAGGTAAGCTTTTATTTATTCATGTGTTTACTGTCATTCAAACAGGAACGGTTGTACCTATAACTCAGGTGGAAAGAGAGACAGAATGCAAGCCAGAATGGCGAAGTTACTGTTTCAATGGAGACTGCAGATACTCAGAGACTTTGGACCGATATTTCTGCAGGTAAAAGAGATGCTGAAATAAAGGGTGGAAATGGTGGTAATAACAGTAAATAAAAAATAGATGAGTCTGTCATCTGCACCTTCATAACTGTCTGGTTTGGTTCTGCAACCCAACAAGACAGACACAGACTTCAGAGGATAATTAGGAGTGCAGAAAAAACAATTACTACCAACCTGCCTGCAATTGAGGACCTGTATACTGCATGAGTCAAAAAGAGGGCTGTGAAAATATTTACAGACCCCTCACATCCTGGACATAAATTGATTTAACTCCTTCCCTCAAAATGATGCTATAGAACACTGCACACCAGAACAACTAGACACAAGAACAGTTTTTTCCCCGAACGCCATCACTCTGCTAAACAAATAATTCCCTCAACACTGTCCAACTATTTACGAAGTCTGCACTACTATTACTATTAATCTTCTCATCACCCCTTATCACCCATCGCCTCCTACTTATGACTGTATGACTGTAACTTTGTCACTTGTATCCTTACGATCAATATTGATCATCCTAGTATGATTTGATTGCTTATTGTACCCTATGACTATTATTAAGTGTTGTATCTTATGATTCTTGATGAATGCATATTTTCTTTTATGTACACTGAGGGCATTTGCATCAAGACAAATTCCTTGTGTATCCAATCACACTTGGCCAATAAAGATTTCTATTCTATACTATTCGATTCTAATGATAATCATGCTTAGCTTTTAAAAGTTTTTTTAAAAACTGCTGCTCCTGTTCCTCTACCTTCAAGATACAGAAATTCAGGAACTGTTTTTCTTACCTCTGTACTTCTGCTTAGAAGCTTGTTTTTAAACAGAAACAGAAACAAAATTAATGAAAGTTTTGATCACATTCTAGCTCCTTATTGGTCTTTCTGCTCCCTGCTTGAACAAATTATTGCATAGAAAGTGTAGAAACTCTTAAAACTGTCAGTACTTTTGATTGATTATGTGTCATTGAATTGGCATTGACTCTTAGTGTCCATACATATTTTCTCTGCTAAAACTGATCTCTGCTCAATCTGACTTTTTTCAACACTTCTTAAAGAACTTCTTAAAGCACAACAAAATAGAGAAATGTGGTTAGTTTTGAAGTACTAGGATTTCTGTTGTTGCTATCTTGCTCGTTGAGAGAGAAAAAACTATCTTTGTGCATGGATTCTAACATTTAGAAAAAAAATCTTACAGCTGCTTATATTAGATAATATTTCTGGTTATTGAAAAGACCAAAACTTTATTAGACATATGGTCCTGAGAATCATTACTGGGACTGGACCTGATTCTTTTTCCTTGCCTCTGGATATAATTTTATGCTGTAAGGACTCAGCCAAGGGCAGGGAAGTGAGTCACATGTGAAGAGCTTGTTTTAGGAGCTGCTAAATTGTCATCATCTTGGCTTTTTTTTTTTTTTGAAAGAGACTGATTTGGAAGAAGAAGAGCACTATTTTAAAATTGGACAAAAAGACTGAAAACTATTCTGACAGTTGAAAATGCAAATGACATGTAAGTTCTAGTAATGAAAGTCAAGGAACACAAACTAGGATTAAGATTAAAGATAAAGAAGATCAAGATAATGTCAACAGGTCCTTTAACCAGCCTTAGAATTGATAATGAAGATACTGAAGTGGTGGATAGCTTCTGTCTTCTACCCTCAGTTATCCAGAGTAAAGCAATAAAGAAATATGGCACAGACTACACTTGGTGGAGTTAGACCTTGGGAAAGATGTTCAGATACTGGACTACATCCATACTTAGAAAGATCAGAATAATACAGGCAATGTGGTTTCCCTGTGACACTCTGTGGAAGAGAAAATTGTTCTTTGAAGGAGCAAAATAAAAGAATATTGCTGCTGTAGAAGACCATGTAAAGCATTATCCAGGTAAATGGATAATCAAACAAATCAATCTTCACAATCTTCACAAATGATAAAGTTCAGATGGACATACTTCAAACAAATAAGTTCTAGCAAAACCTGAAAAAGTCTATACTACTAGGAAAAATGGAAGAAAAGAAAATATCATGCAACAAGGTGGATGGATTCAGTTACAGCAACGATCAATATACTATTAGAAGTTTGAAAGATCAAATAAGGGCTTTTCTAGAGAAAATCTGTGTTGTCATTAAGAGTTTATAGTAATTAGATGGCACATAATCATCAATTAAGGCTATTAACAGCTCTTCATTTATGTGTACATAATGCATATATATGAAAACTGCCTTCACAACCAGGTATCTTTCAAATTAATGATATTAAAACTCTTTTATCATCCATAGCTTGAATGTATATGTTTTCACTAGAGGGGGATTGATAGTAGTTGTAGTCCAATATGTTCTGAGGGCACTAGATTAGAAAGGCTAAATACTACTGGTACCTCTACATTTTAAGTATTACTTTCATTTTAACTATTCTGGCATTGCTTGAAACTGCAGTTCCCAAACTGGATTACAGCGCTTTGGAATCAGTGAATTTTCAAGAGCCACATAGGATATTTGACTAATTAATAAACAGAATGATTAATGAGTTGGGTGACCCAAGGTGCCAGGAAGTACTGTTTGGGAACATCTAGGGTTGGTGTGAAATGAGAAAGGTTGAGAAACTCTAAAAAGAATTTTAGGAATCATAATTTGTTGAGAACACCCATAAGTCTGTTCCCTTTCCCAGAAGTTCAGTACTTCGGATTCTCTATTGAAAGCGAGTTACTATAATGTAGTACTTTGGTGGATATTTTGGAATAGGCTTCATTGTTGACTGTGGTCTCAGCTTGCAATCTCTTTGATACTAAAAAACAGTTTGTCTAATGCTGACTTTTTCCTGTCTCCATTTAGGTGTAAGGAAGGCTGGATTGGTGAGCGATGTAGCCATTCAAATCTGTATCCGGTCATAAAACCCTTAAGCAGTGAATACTTGGCATTTACTATCCTTGTCTGTCTGTTTTTCTTCAGTGCAATTTTATTATCAATATACTTTTACCGAAGGTAAGCAACACTTTTAGAGATGGGATTGTAAACATTCCACAGCTTCTATTTAATAGTAATTCAAATACAAAGCTAGGCTGTTACATTACTCTTCAAAATAAATTTAGCAAACACACAAACACAATAAGGATATGAGATTGGGAATAAAGAACATTTATCTCAAAATATTCTGCATATCAAAAAAACTGTCAAAGGGAGAGAAGCAAATCATTTTTAGTGTATTTTAAGAGTCTAATCTGATCTCATTTGCAGAATGTCATGATATTAATAATTTTGTTTCCATTTCTGGATCTTATTCAGATCACTACATATGCATAATTTCTTACTATTTCTAAATATATCCCTTTGTAAAATTCAGGTAAAGCATCTGTGCATGGTGTGAAAACAGATTTTGATATAATTATCTGTTAATGACCACAATGATAATTTTTTACAAATTCAAAATGTTACAGCATTTGCCTTCATGTGCTAAACTGTAACTTTTGAAACCCTCCAATTAGAAAATAAGAGAAACAGAGTTCTGGAAAAAGCAAATATCATAGAACAAGGACAGATGTGGAAACTTCATTGACATATCTATATCATTGCCTTTCTCCATGTTTTTTAAACTTATTGTAATACTTTTTAAAGTTATTACCTTAGAACCTAAGTTGTACATTGAAGAAAGGAAGATAATTCTATGACCTGCAATAGATATTTTATGTTCTTCTAAAGATGTTCTTTCTTCTCACAGGTATTTAAACAAGAAGGAGAGACTTCCTACAAACAAAAACTGTAAAGAGGTTGCTACAGATACTGAAAAGGAACAAAATCTTCTTCATGTGTGAAATAAGGATTCATACAAAATCCATTTATTTAATAATATAAACAGAAATATTTTATTAATATTTATAAGTGAAAGAATTTCAAAGTTTTGATGAAAGAAGAATATACACAGAGGCCAAAACACTATTTTTATAAATGTCATTTATATTTGTATTTTATTTTTTATTCAATGCTATACCTGTGGAAAGTTTTCATAATGTAATTCAATGATGTCTTGAATTCATACCTGTGAACAGTTACATGTGAAAGCATGTAAAATGTATTTTACTATGGTTATATTTAATGCACTACAAAACACTAAATGTTGGTGTTTTCTTCACTGGAAGAAAGGTTTTAATTGGAGGAATCTTTATTTGTTATAAAGATGAAATCTTCCTAATCATTCTAATTAGCTGTTTCCTTAGAAATAAGAACAGAAGGTGTCATATTGTAAACTTGTGCACTTATTTATTTGTTCATTAAAATATTGTTTGCTTACATGGTGTTTGAAAGAATTGGATATCTATAAAAACCATCAGCACAAGCAAATTAAACACAAAAAACAAAGCTTTCTTTAAAAGATGCAATAGAATATCCATCAAAGTTACCCAAAATAAAAAATGAGCATCTTAAATTATCTTTAAAATAGGCAGTGTTCTAAATACAGAGAATACAATAAAGATAAGGAAATAAATCGTTTTCAATGGGTTAGATCAGGGATTTCAAACTCAATTTCATTGAGGGCTGTACCAGCATCATGGTTGCCCTCAAAGGGCCAGTTATATGTAAGACTATGACAACTCACATGACCCATAGGTGGGCATGGCCAGATAGGCATGGCTGGGTGGTCACAGCTGGGCTGCCATGACTGGGTGGGCCGGCTCAACACTCTTCACTGGGCACGGCTGACTGGACACCTGGGTTAGGACGGAACAAGTCACACCAGCTAACTCAATGTGAAGACAGCTCAGTGACCCAAAAATTCATCTCCCCAACTGCTGTCAGTGAAGTGTGTATGCGCGCGCGTGCACACACACACACACACACACACATTGGAGTCCAAATTTGGGGACTTTTATCCAGAGAGGAATGGTACATGTGCATGCGTGCACACAGCACACCAAAGTAGATGTTCTTCCAATTCCAGGCATTGGAAATTCCCTGTCCAGTGCCCCCTCCCGGCAAAGCAGGAGGTGGAGGATGCCCCTGTTGTCTTTGGAAGCACAGAGGAGAAAGTTTGCAGGAAGCAGTTTCCTCTTCTGCCTTGACCGATCTCTGGAGAGAAGGAGGGGGTAGGGTGGAGCGCCATGTTGGAGGCTGTCCAGGCAAAGCAGGAGGCCGAGGGTGCTTCTGCGTGTGGAGGTTCAGAGTCCAAATTCTGCCTTGACAGATCTCTGAACAGCAAGAGGAGGAGGAGGTAGAGGAGCAGTGCTCCCTGGTTCATCACAAGAGAGGCTGGTCCTTCTCAAAAGGGAATCCCCATTTCCAATTGTGTATGGTAAGGATGCTGGCTTGTTGGCGACCCATGTGTTGGAGACGCTGACGCTGCTCGTCCTCTGGTAGCACTGCTGCCACTGACAAGACAGCTGAAGAAGTGAGGAGGTAACTACTCAATCACCTCCTCCTACTAGTCTGTTTGTGGGCCAGATCTAAATACACCACAGGCTGGATCTGGCCTGCAGGCCTTGAGTTTGACATGTCTGGATTAGATAGTAACACTAAGGTGACCAACTTTTTTACAACGAAAAAGAGGACACAAATAAATTGAAGAAAAAAAACAAAGCCACTTGTGTGTGGCACATTCTTGTGTGCGGCTCACTCTTGCGGGTGGCGCATTCTTGCGCACGGTACACTCTTGCATGTGGCACACTCTCTGAAAACAATTCTCCTGTGTGGAGCACATGCGTCTCATAATCGTGTCTCGCCACACTGAACCGAGCCTTGCCGAATCTTCATGTCAAATACAAATACCTCACATCACACACAACGGATTGGATTGGCATCGATCAAATACAGAGATTTACAGATTAGTCTTCAAATATCAAAAAGGAGAACATGTAGGAGGACACTTTTTGAGGGAGGGCAGAACTTACAAAAGGAGGACTGTCCTCCCTAAAGGAGGACGGTTGGTCACCTTTGTAACACTGCAGTTAAACAGAATGAGAAAAGGCTAGTTTGGAAAGAAATTCCAACTGGATATTCAATCTTGCATATGTATATGAAGCAATAACAAAGATCTAAGAGGCAGCTGGAGAAAGGCAATTGAATGAGAGAATGGAATGTAAAGATAGACTTGAGTTATACCAGCAAAGAAGTGGCTATTAAATCTATGTGATTTAAACATGTGACTCCATAATAATGCATACTGAAGAAATAAAAAACCACTCGGGTACTTTGAAGGATACAAAGACAGAGAAACGTAAAAGAACATGGGCTGCAGAATTCTGGAAGCTGATATCCATGCATCTTAGAGTTGCTAACATTGACAAAAACTAAAGTTGGAAAAAACTGTTCTGGAAATACTGGAAGTATGTGGGAAGAGAATCATTCAAAGTCAACTGGAGATCTTAACATAAAGAGAGTAAACCAAGAGAGTGGCTTTTAGATCATTGTATTTGACTAAGATTAAATGGAACAAAATGGAGGACACTGGGCTCCACCCTGCTTGAGCATGCTCACCATTTACCCACCGCTGCACCGCTTCAGCTTTGCCCTGGCATGAGTCATGCAGGGGGCGGGGGGGGAGAGTTGAAGCAGAATACACCATCTGACCACCAGCCCCACACTGCACCTATTTCTGCAGCCACCAGACCAAAGGAGAGAACTGGGTGGGGGATCCACATTTCCAGGCTGTGTGGACGGAACTCCACATCCACATCCCACCTGGTTACCACCCCTCCCCATGCATGATGATCCAAAGTGCAGGGATCCTTCCTGGCTCCACAGAAAATCTCACAGCAAAATGAAATTGTGCCTTTTGTCTGGCCAGGCACTGTTCAAATGAAATCAGGGATTGGATCATTAAAGGGTGGGGGACCTCTTCTGCCCTCTCCCATAGCTCGTGGGATGGGGAGTTCAACTCAGTAATACAGATGTCAAAAAGGGGCGGGGTGGCCATGAATTTGGAGGGTGGACTCCTGCAAAGGCTGGATCCCCCTTTGGTAGAGATGCTTTTCTTTGGATATCTCCACTCAGGTTGGGTGAATGGATGTTGGACTGGTGGGTCATCTTATTCTAGGGTTATGCTTTCAGGAAATTTTTTATTTTATTTTTTTCAATTCAATTCAGAATAGAGGTAAAAGAGACTTTGGCGGTCTTGTAATCCAACCCCCTGCTCAAGTAGGAGACCCTATACAATTTCAGGCACGTGGCTGTCCAGTCTCTTCTTAGAAAGCTCCAGTGATGAAGGACCCACAACTTCTGTAGGCAACCTGTTCCACTGGTTAATTCCTTACTTCTAGGAAGTTGCTCAGTTCCAGGTTGCTTCTCTCCTTAATTAGTTTCCATCCATTGTTTCTTCTCCTGCCCTCATGTGCTTTGGAAAATAAGTTGACCCCTCTTCTTTGTGGCAGCCCTTCAAATACTAGAATACTGCTATCATGTCCTTCTTTTTCCTAGCCCTACCAAATCTTGCAACTGTTCTTCATATGTTTTAGTCTTCAGCCCTTTCATCAGCTTAGTTGCTCTTCTCTGCACTTTCCCCAAAAATCTCAACATTCTTTTTGTAATATGGTGACCATAACTGGATGCAGTATTCCAGGTGTGGTCTTACTAAGGTTTTGTCAAGCGGTACTAATGCTTTCCCTGTTCTTGATTCTATGCCTTGTTCATGCAACCAAGAATTTTATTCGCTTTTTTTGGCTACTGCCAAATAAAAAATAATAAGTAATTTTAATAAGTTTTTATTACTTGTTAAATTACTATAATAAATTAAAACAATTACTTGTTTTAATTTATTTTTTGGTTATTTTAAATCAAATCAATCAATGCCAATGAGCTATTTTGGGGTGAGGGTAGGGAACAAGGCTAATAGGATTTCAAGGAATTTTTGTTCCTGAGCGTCATTACTCTAGATGTCTTATACCTGGACCATCTTTCCTTTCTTTCGACTAAAAGAAGGTGTCTTACTGCTAAAGGAACTAATCTATTGCCAGAAATCCCATTGCACTATGTGAATAACATAGATGATCATATTATACTGAAGTGAAAAAATTGCAGCCCACAGGACACATGCAACTCCCTTTATGAACCACCCCCTCTTTAAAAAGTGGTAATTCCTGTCTTCTTTGGTATCTCTTTTCATCTATATATGAGATTTAGAGTTGAATGGGAGATGTCTGTAAAAGTGTTTTTTTTCTTGTCACACATACTTTATCAATTGAGACTTGAGGTATGGAAGTCAACAGGTATGGAAGTATTGAGGTATGGAAGAAAGCAGGTATTAGTATTTATTTGTTCAATAATCCATTACAACTAAAATTAATAATCATTTCATTTTAGTTTCCCATATACTTTTTAATTATATATGGATATCCATCTCCTTTTGCTAGTTTGGCCCCTGATCCAATGAAATCTCAAAAGGCTTGCTTTGTATGTACAATGTGTGTCTAAGCCTATTCCAGCCTGTTTATTTCAGACATCATATGATAGAGACTCTACTGCCTTTTCAACTCAGAAGACCAACTCAGATGATACAGATAATGTTCTGTATCACAGTGAACTGATAGATCAAATGTCATTTTGTGTCCCATCATTCTTTGAAGGACTCCAGTTTGCATTCCTCTTTTATTCCCACAAGACTGTAAAGCAGAATAGATTTTGTTTTGCACAAGACCTTACCTACAATAGAGACTTTTGATAAACTCACACTTGCCCCTACCGGTTTGTATCTGAAAAACATGTCCACACAATGAAGTTGGTATGACATTCTCCACTAGAGGCTGCTACAGCACCAGACAAGAACAACAAAAGCAAAGAATGCTTTGAGCCTGACTATAGAACCTATGAATCAAAACAGTTTTTCTCTCTTAAATGAAAGGATTCAAATATTCTCTAGAACTAGTTAAAGTAGATTATTTGGCTTAAAGTCTAAAAATTTGTCAAAGGGTTTTATTTTGTTTCTTTTGCCCATCATTTGTGGGGATTAGCATGTTTAGGAGACATAATAGGTCTTTTTATTGTTTATTTGTAAACTATACAGCCCTCCGCCCCAAATTATCTGAAATTGACCAACCATAATGGAATATTCAAAGACTGAAGCTGTCTAAAATGATCATTCCAATGTTCACCTGAGCTGTCCGGGATCAGGATCAACAATAACACAATCCCTTATTTGGCTGCCTTTCAGTTACCATAAATTCGAGTGCTTCAGTTCATCACTGATGCTTTTGTACCGCTTGTAAGTCCTGAGATACACAGGATGTATTTTAATAAACAGGAGGTTAAATATTTCAGATTAAATCAATGGTCTGGCTTTATTCTGAGCAGAAACTCCAGAATTCAGGACCTCCCCTTGTGGAAAATGTCGCAGTGCTGTTAACAAAAATATTTCAAAGTTGCTGACATCACAAAAGTAACAGCAATATCAGGTGTTCCTGGCAAACAATATAATTTCCAAGAAGGCTTTAAACAAACATGTCAGCAACAGCAACAGAAATTCTTGAAATGACTTTCTTTACTTACAGTATTTCATTCTTTCAGGAGGTGGAGCCTCCTCTAAGATGTGTGAATCATTATGTTTTGTTCTAGGCTTTGTCCTAGTAAATCTACATATCTGAAGAACCAGTGCCCAAAATTAGTTTTGGCAACAGGTATGGAGGAAAGAATTTTTACTTGGTCTAATCCTCCTTGAGTAAACAAGTGTGGTATGTTAAAATCAAGCCTGAATTCCATTTCCAGTAATTCTGAAAGAAATAATAATCAGGAAAATGAAAAGAATATTCTGAAAGATGATTCAGCAATTTTTTAAAAAACCCAACCATTAGCAATTACCAAGTTCAGGAATATTCAAAGTGGTGTTAAATTATATTTTTCTAGAGAACATTGGATTGCAACTATTTGCGTTCTAGACAAGAATTCCTTCAGCATTCCTATGCATCATTTAGATGGTGACAGGCAATTCTTAACTATACCATGTAAACAAAAATCATTTCACTGAAATCAAAGGACAAACTGTCTTTTCAGAGCTAGCCAACATAAAAATAGAGACAGTTTATCAATGCACAAAGCACAAAACTGCTTTGATCTGTTCCTTGGTAGGCCCATTATTTTTTCTAACTAGTTGATTTAATTAGTTGTGCAAAAAAAGCTGTAAATATTAACAGCAAATTATTATTTGGTATCTTTTGTGTCAAAATATTCCTCTATAATGATTTTTTAACCATTTCTTTAAAGACATCCTTCTTATTTCAGGAAGCCAGTTCCTATTGACCAGAGTGACCAAGACGGCATGACTTGCATTCAGTTGTATTTAATGAGGCCAGTATCTCCAGGACTGCAGCTCTGAGTCACTGGATACAGGAGCAACATTGTGAGATAGCATTGGCCTCCCAAAGGAAGAATGTGGTCAAAAAATGATGGCCATGTGTCAGGTTAATTTGCTCTCTTTCCGTTCTGGTATGCAGGGAGGTCTGCAAGGTACAGAAAAAGAAAAAAAATCAAGACAGTTATCAGAACAATATAATGAAAATTCTGTTTGTTATATGCACCACATGTAAAAACAGGGTGGGCTTTGATTGCAGCAATGCAGTTGCTATCTTGACTTTTGGATCACATCCTGAGGGTCACCCCATACATCCTGAATGGCTACACACAAACCCTATTCTTTTTTTCTGAACCACATTTCTCTATACATAAAACATCAAAAGGATTGATTGATTGATCGATCGATTGCACCCCACTGGAATCTATCGATTCTCAACAGCTTTTTCCCCTGCATGTAATGTAAATTGAGAAATTTGAGATGCTCTAGAATCGAAGTAGCACAAATCCAAAGGATGCATTATTGCTGATAATTCTGGCAAGTCACATTGTCCAACATCCTCTGTAAATAAACTTGAATGAAATGGACTGATGGGGGTGGAGTGCTTATACCAATCCATGGCAAAGTGCCTAGCATCGTAATCAAACAGAGTAACCACTTGACAGGCAGCAAAGTGTATTGAAATCAGCTCCAAACTTCATCCACCAAAGTACTTCTGGTTAGTTTGGCTACATTTCTCAAACATTCTTTTGTCACATTAAAAAAAATCATTTTTGCTAAAGTAAAAGTTTGCAGGTGTGCTTGGGTTGACAATGCAAACAAGGGTGTCTGTAAAAATTCGCTGAGTTTCATTCAGAAAATGACGTCTTCAAGCATTGCAGACAGTTGTAATGAAGTAGAATGGATTTCATCTTTGTTCTAACCCTTACAATTCAAATATGAGCCAAATAAAGGTAAGACTAGGAAAACCACATGGATGACTACATAGATTTAAAAAGTGGAAAAGTAACATTCTCTATCTTCCAGGTCATCTGCACATTCCTGGGTGTGTACTACAATATCAACCCACAAACACAGAACACCCCAGCCTCTTCTTTTCAGAATTAAAACTACATCCAGTTGATTTTTAATAATTAATGTGACCTTTGGAATAATACATTGAAATATTTAAAATGCCTTTGAATTCATTACAATAATACACATTTTACAAAATTATCTTGATTTCAAAATGCATTTAAATTAATAACAATGTTTTGTTTTTTATTGATCATATCAGAAAAATAGTAGCAAAAACTAGTTGTGATTATCTGGCTGAACATGTTATCTGGTAATTGAAAAATAATTCATATGATTTGGGCATGTCCTATTACTGCTATGAATTGATCTGAAACTCATAGTATTGTTAACATTACAGTAATTACTCTACAGGTCTCATACATATTTTGGCAACTTCCTGAATATATGAAATTTATTGAAGTAAATCAATGTGAAGTTATTATGAGAGCTAGTTTGGTTCCATGGTTAGCTAGAAAACAGGAGACTTGAATTCTAATCCCACCTCAGGCATGAAAGCCAACTGAGGCACTTGGGGCATGTTACTTTCCTGTTACAACCAAAGGATCAACACTTGTTATCCAGGAAAATTGCTATGAAGAAAATATATTATTTTCAATTATTATACAGTACTGAAATGATAAATCTACAATTGGCTTGCAGCAGTTGTTGATATGTGTTCTGTATTAATGTTCCAGATGGCTTTTTTTAATACAGAGAATATAGAAAGAGGATTTTCAAGGAATTGGGTCAAATTTGCACATGTTATTAGGGGACTGTATCTATGATTTATATGCAAATGCTGTTTTCATGGTAAGATCATATTAGAAATATTCAGAAAATGATACTGTATTTATTTACAATCCAAGACCAAGCCACAACATTTAAAAAATCAACACACCATTAGGTAACTATATACAGTATGTACATATATTCAAGGAAGAAACCCTATAAAGTTAACCTTTCATAAAAATGACCAAAGGATTTCTACAAGCTAAGACTAAATGTTTCTACGGCTTTTGAAATAACTGGTTATTAGTCATTTAATAAGAATACCTCACTGTCATCATGAGTAGAGTTTTTCAGAGTAAAGAGTGGAAATATTAGCTCTGGTCACCACTGCAGGGCACAGAGCAAAAACTTTAGAAGAATGTGTGAAACAGACTTGATAGTTGTCTTCTCCTTGTGAGGCAAAGGAGACATTGCGTTGCAGTCAAATGCTTTTTTGTTGCTCTTTCTCGCCTGTGAAACTATCCTAGTTTCTTAAATTTATTTATTTCTTAAATTTATTTATTTATTTCTTAAATTTATTTATTTATTTCTTAAATTTATTTCTTGGATTTATTTATTTATTTATTTTGTCAAATGCTTAGAATATAACAGAAACAAGAATAAACATAAGTTTAAATACAAGAAATAGGAACTAATAATTGGGGACAATAGGACAGGGACGGTAAGCACAATAGTGCACTTATGCACGCCCCTTACAGACCTCTTAGGAATGAGGTGAGGTCAATAGTGGATAGTTTGAGGTTGAAGGAGTGGGGGTTTGAGCAGGTGACTACAGAATCAGGTAGTGAGTTCCAGACATTGACCACTCTGTTGCTGAAATCATACTTCCTGCAATCAAGTTTGGAGTGGTTTACCTTAAGTTTCTATCTGTTGTGTGCTCTCTTTTTAAAAAAAAAAATTTTTTTTAAAATTATTTTTATATTTTAAAAACATTTCAGTGAACAGTGTGGTTCCAGGTTTACACTTCAACACAAACATGACCTTAGTACCTATTTATCTTTGACATTAAATTCTATATCATATCATTACTTCCATTTTCCAATAAATTTTCTTAATTATTCCTATTTTTTTTACACTTATTAAATTCATTTTCAATTCTTTCTTTAATCTTTATCTACCCATTGTCTTTATGTCTCCTGACTAAACAACTTTTGTTGATTACCATTTCTCCTTATTTTCTGGTTCTTTCTCTTATTACATCTTTTCTCTTTCGTTTTTTCCTTCCTTTTCTTATTCCAATTTTTATCCCCCCCTCTCTCTTTAAGACTTTCTTCTGTACTTCCCTGTTCTGCGGTTTCCTTTTTCTTTGTTTGGCTTTCAAGACATTTCCCTTTTTAATTGCCTCCTCAGCCCTCCAAGTTTTAATTCCCATTTCACCCCCTTCATTTTGATGGTCATTGCTCCCTTTGTTTGTTGAAGCTGGCTTCTTCTTCTTTAACTAGCTCCTCCCCTTCTGGCGCACTCCTTGTTGTTCTTCTTTCTCCAGAATCGCCATTTCTAATAATTGTAAGGTAACACAGCACGATTCATTTATTTCATTTAGCTTTTTTTATGTTTCTTAGTTCCATTTTTAGTTCCAACAAAAATTCTGCCATTTTCAAACACTTCCTTTATATTTTCTTTATCCCTTTCTTTAGTATTTAAGTCCAAGCCAATTGTTCAGTAATTCAATTCGACCAGCATCTTTGATTTTTATTTCCAATGATCAACTTCTATTAATTCTTCTTTAAGTTTTTTTCCGCCCAAATTCATCAAATAGTCCAATACCTATAAGTTTTAAATTTATGCCAAGATCACCAAACAATCCCAATGTAGTTTCTTCACGCTTTCTTTTCTTGTAATATTCTGTTTTCACTTTTCAATGTTTCTGTTTCATTGGAACAAGGTTCCTCTTATTTTGTATCAAGTTTCAGTTTTGAAAGAATCCCTTTTTTAAAAAGTCACTGTAATTTTCTTTTACCATTAGGTGGCGCTCTCTGTTACATCCAAGTTCCATCCTTTCTTTCTATTTTCTTTCCTTTTTATTTGAGGTATTTAGGTTTCAAAAATTCAATAAATCCAAATTGTAAATCATTTATTTTTGGCACGTTCAAGTTAATTGCCTATTTAGTGCCAGAATCACATATTTATCCAAATTTTCTTCCAGCTTTCTCTTTTAATTTAGCTCCTATTAAAATTCAAATCCTCTTTCCTTTTTTCCCCACCCTTTTTTTTTCTCTCTTTCTGGTCACCGCTTTATTATCCTTTTAGAAAAATTCTTTATATCTTAATTCCGGGGTATCTTTATGTCCATGAGTTATGTCTGGTTTTCACGCTATTCACTTCTTCACTGCTCCAGCGCAAAATTTAATTCCTGGATAGCTTCCCATCTTCAGGGCAGCCATTAAAGACTGCCGCTTACTCCTGTCTTTGAGGGGAATGTACCTAGCCAGGAAGGGGAGATGTGGCTCCCCTCAACCCAGCTGGCGGTCTCCCCCTCTTTCCCCACCCCTCCAAGATGGATCTGGTCAGATAGGGAAAACACGAAACGAAGCCACACATAATCGCGATCTCCGGCCTATCACCAATGGAAGTGCCACTGGAAGTCCTGTTGTGTGCTTTTGTGTTGTTGTGGTTAAAGCTGAAATATTCATTAACTGGTAAGACATTGTAACATATGATTTTATGTATTATGCTTAAGTCCAATCTTAGCCAGCATAGTTCAAGGTTGTCTAAGCCTAGAATCTCAAGTCTGGTGGTGTCGGGCAGGGGTTGCCAACCTTTTGGACCTCAAGGACCACCAAACTCATAATTCTAAATCCCAGGGACCACTGACTGATTCTGTGGGCATGACCTAATTTGTGGGTGTGACTTGGTGGTCATGTGACTGGCTGGACATGGCTTGTATGTAAATATTATAAATATTTATATAAATATTGAATTTTTTATTATAAAACAAAAATCAGGCAAAGCAGGCAGGCAGATTGAGTTGCTCACAGAATCATTCAGATCTGCCATCGGCTACCTCAGTCTTTTTTTTATAAAAGTTTATAAAATTTGCTTGCTGTGAGTCTGCACTAAATAATAGAACCTTCAGTCCTAAGGGAGGTTTGGCTGTGCTTAAAAGCAGAGCCAAAGATCTAAAGACCAGCTAGAAAGTAAAAATTCAACCATTTCCTGCTTCCTAGCTAATATAAATCTCCTGGCACAGGAGAACAGCTGATGGTTGGAAAAAAGGAAAAATAGCAATTTAGCAGGCAAGTTTGCCGGGTAAGGAGTGAGTGGGCTGGGTGGGTTCCCACGGGCCATGTGGGCGGCGCAGCCTTGTTTCTGCACAGCCTGGATTAATTGCTTTGGGGGGTGCTTTGGGGGTGAAATTTCTCTGCGGCCCACCAAAATTTTCTCATGGCCCACAAGTGGGCCACGGCCCACCAGCTGGCAACCGCTGGTCTAGGGTATTCTGTTGCAAACAGGAGTGTAGTACTCTTCTTGTAAAATACTTCTGGACTCACTCAATTGTATTAATGTCTAATATACAGTGTAGATTCCAGACAGTGGTGCTATATTCAAGTATTGGTCTAGCAAAGGTTATATATGCCCTAGTTTGCAAATCAATATTACCAGAGGAAAAGCTTTGTAAGATTAGATTTGCAACTCTTAATGCCTTTTTGGCAATGCTGTTGCAGTGAACTCTGGTGCTTAGGTCATTTGATATCATAACTCCAAGGTCCTTGACAGAGTAAGGTTTATCAACGAGGTCATATCTGCCTAGCTTGTATTTGTTATATTGACTTTTTTTACACCAATGTGTAGGACAGAACATTTGTTGGTTGAGATTTGGAGTTGCCAACTATTTGACCATTCAGACACATAATCAAGGTCACTTTGAAGGATGGTAGCATTATCGGGGGTGTTGAATAGTTTTACATCATCAGCAAAGAGGATGCAGTTGCTTATAAGGTGATCACAAAGGTCATTTATATAGAGTGCAAAGAGTGTGGATCCTAGAATGCTCCCTTGGGGACACCGCTGTTAACTGGTGCAAGGTTTGATAGGTTGTTTCCTATTTTTACTATTTGTTGCCTGTTTGACAGGAAGGCAGTAATCCACTTGTGAAGGGATCCAGAAATGTCATAAGATTTTAATTTTAATAGTAGTTTGTCATGTATCATGGAGTCAAAGGCTTTGCAGATGTCTATGTAAATTATATCTATTGCTTTGCCCTGGTCAAGTAATGTAGTACATATGTTTTTGTAGTGTAGAAGTTGCAAATTGCAGGACAATTTTTTTCTGAAACCAAATTGTTTATTGGAGAGTAGGTTGTCTTACACTAAGTGGAAGGTAATACATTGATTAATGATTGATACCACAAGTTTGCACATGACACAACACAGTGAGATTGGCCTGTAGTTTTCAACCAGGCAGGGGTCACCTTTTTTGAAGATAGGGGTGACCATTGCTAAAGATCATAGGTTTGGTAAGGAGCTGTTTGTTCAATTTATCTTGAAGAACATTTAAGTTGTGATTTCAGGAGGCCATGAGGCGCAGCAGTGCTGCCACCATGAGGCAGGGGAGGGTGGACCTGCCCCCCCACACAGCACCAGCTTAAGGGCCCCAACAGTCAGGTCATCCATGTCCTGACACCTGCCTTGCCTCATGGCCACGGCACCACACTGCTCACTTCCTTTTAGATGTTGGTTGATTGATGAAACAGGACCATTATTACATGTGGCAATCACTAGAAATCACTTGTTGAGATTTTTGCAACAATAGGTCATATTCAAGAAGTTTTTTAAAATATATTTCTCAATATCATGTATTCAGGCTAGAGATCAGGTTAATATACATCCAACACATAGGCTGGCTAAAAGCTTTAGTTTAGTAATTCAGAAGGAGAATTTCAAGACAGAAATCCAGACTAAGAAAAGCACTCTCTCTCTCTCTCTCTCCCTCTCTCTCTCTCTCTCTCACACACACACTGCTGTTGTTTATGGTTTGATAGCATTGCTAAATTTTTACAAATTTAAATTTAAAAAATGCCTTTCTACATACACTTTTACTATACTGTATATGTGAGAAGACAAATTATAATGGCACTGCCCTTGAAGAGTGTCCAGAAACTTCAGCTGCAGTTGATATTCAGTTTTACACACGCCCAGGTTTGCACCTGTCACCCCTTTTGGAGGAGCAGCGTTAGTTACTGATCTGCTTCTAGGGGCTGGCTCTAATATCATCACTAAAGCCCTACAAGGGTTATTAGAATGAAACAAAATAATTGTGAATTGTAAAATGGCTTCCATTTTGTTAAATCAAGGAAATATAAATAATGTTTTTGAATATTCTCCATAAGATAATCATATGTTCCTTTCATTCTCACCAAAATAAAAAGGCAGGGCAAAGAATAGAATAGAATAGAATAGAATAGAATAGAATAGAATAGAATAGAATAGAATAGAATAGAATTCTTTATTGGCCAAGTGTGGTTGAACACACAAGGAATTTATCTTGGTGTAAATACTCTCAGTATACATAAAAGAAAAGATACATTTGTCAAGAATCATAAGGTACAACAGTTAATGATAGACATAGGGTACAATAAGCAATCAAATCATACTAGGAAACAGTCAATATAAATTGTAAGGATACAAACAACGAAGTTATAGTCGTACAGTCACAAGTGGGAGGGATCAAGAAAAAGGGCTCTCTCAGTGGTAGCTCTCTCCTATGGAATATCATTCCTCTGGAGATAAAAGCAGTGATGCAGTAAGGATAACTGTGATTTCTGGTTTGCTTATCTGTTTCTTCAAGTTTTTAAAGGGACAGATTGGGAGTGGTTCTAAAACTGTACTAAACTCATCTAAGCATTTACATGATAATTTCCCCAATTCTTCTGCTTCAGTATGGCAAATATACTTCTGGAACATGACTGAACATGCAAAGGGGTGTCAGGGGTTTGAAAGTCTCATAATAGGGGTTCCCCATCTTTCTTTTTTCCTTTTTTAAAAAACAGGTCACAGGTACAAACTGGCATTGAGTAGGAGATCCCTGGAGGAACTATTCACAAGAGTAGCTACTTGCATTTACAACACTCTTATAACCATTGCAGCATCTTCAGAGTTATATGCTCAAAAGTTATGTGCTTGGCAACCGATGTATCCTAGGGTCATTTGATCTCTATTTGCAACCTTTTCATCCGACTTGTGTAAAAAAAGTCAATGGGATGAACTAGATTCATTTAATGTGGTTCACTTTATTATCAATGATTTACATAACAACCATGGCAAAAATTTTATAAAATTGGGCATGATTCATTTAACCGCCATCTTTTTTAGGAACAGAAATTTGTCTCCCAATTGGGATCATTAGTTCTAAGTCAAGGACTATCTATGCAGCATACGTGCTATGCATCTAACAAAGAGCCACAACTTTAGCCCCATGGCTGTGCCGAACACCAGACCATGAGCTCCCCAGGTATTAGTAAGCTTTTTTTATTAAAAAAAACCTCCCCTCCTACCAACTGTTTTCCTAATCTAAAGACACTACTATATGATTTGACCAAGAAGACAATAGTAATTTATTGGCACTTTTGTACTATATAACACATTACTACTGAATTTGTTTCTATTGTCAATAGTAATCCCTGCATCATAGAGAATGATGAAAACTGGGTCATTTAAAAACATTTATTTTAAAATAAAGTTACAATCTTCCTGTTCTATATTTAGGCAAGAATAATTAATACGGTAAAGAAACATACTGGTGTTATACTACGCAATGTTTAGTATACTTTCCCTTTCATGGGATACCAACAGTCTGAGATGACAGTGCCTGCCTGTCCAATTTAGTGCTCTAAATGTTTACACTGAGAAATAAAAAGTCCCTTTCCTCATTGAAACAATAATTTCAATTGAGGATCATCATTTAATTGAAGCTCCAAGGATGAACTAGCCTTCCACTCTCTGAGCTACATGAGGCAAGATATCAGAAGTTGTGAGTATCCAAGATTAATTTCTATTGGATTAAAGACATTATTAAGGTTGCAGTATGATATGTTGCAAGATATGGATGTATCATCAAGCTGAATGGATGAGTGGCCCTGGTTCAGTATTCCAAATTTTGATTATATGCTGATTTTCTGCATATTATCTCTACCCTAAATTGAAGCAAATCTGAAGGGTCAAAAAAGAAACACCTTTCTTTGCCTGGGACCATGGATAACAGCTGAGCCAATAAAGATGACCACAGTACAGAGCTAAGCTACCAACCACAATCTTCAAAACTCAGTGAGCAGCATAAACCGTATTATCATTATTGGGCTTCAGTGACCTGGTTCAACTTTCCACATGAATGCTGCCAATTTTGTCTTAAATTGCTTAGATGTGCTTTCATAATAAAGCCTTCAAGATAAAACTTAGCTCAAATTACATTCAATTTCTGGTACAGTAGCTGCAATAACCTGCCCATGCAATTTGCTAGACAAAAAGATTAAAGTGGTTTCCCTTTGCTTTCTTCTGGGGTATTTATTCAACTTCCTAATATAGCTCTTAGGCTTGGGATTTCCTTGTTGTCTCCTAGCCAAATTTGTTTCCCTTTAAAAGTTATTGCAATTTATTTCCTACTTGCATTTCCAGTATTTTACTTTATAGTAAGAGATGCAGTTTGGACAAGACACAGAGTTTGTTTTAACAGTGAAATCTAAATCTCTCATGCTGCTTTTATGATTTCAGTTTCTGCTTTATTGATGCTGTCATGCTTTTGCAGAAGCCTTTTGAACAGTAAACAGTGAGGATTAGCTGTCCTAGCAAACATTGCCATCATATTAATTCTGCAAGTTCATAAGAAATTGAATTCATTATCTGGACAAATCCTATAAAAATATTGATTGAAAATATTGTAGCCTGGTAATTTCTTAATATCTATTGCAAAGAGTTGGTGAATGGAAAACTAGAAAAAATTAATATATTAATTAATACTCCTCTCTATTATCTTCTATGAAAACAGAAAAGGGCTTCAAGGGAGTTGATTGATTCTCTTCTCCCAACCCTTATTGGCATAGGTGGTAAGGAAAACTCTGAAGAATCTGCACAGCTTATGGTGTTCTAGAAGTAGCCTCACCAAGCTTTAATAGTTTCCATTTTGTTCTCTGCCCTGGTATCGTGCTTGTTTGTTTTAAGTAAAACACCCTTTCTTGCTCTCTTTTGCTAACAGTTCTTTGAATTTTGATTAGTTAGCATCTATGTCTCTTTCAGAGATTCCTTCTTCTCCTTCCCAAATGGCTCTTCGGATACTTCTTTTTCTACTGGGCCAGATGTTTCTCCTTCATCTTCAGTGGGCCTTATTTAGTTGGACATTAGGACAATGACATTGAGTAAGTCAGCTACTTATCTGTAACATCTCTACATTTAATTTTAATACCTACACAAGTTTAAAAATAGACAGATATAACAAGATCTTATCAAAGCCTGTTTCAAACACGAGATATGGAAATATGCTCTATGAGGATTTCTTGATTATACACCTGAAAGTTTCCACCCATCATATGATGCTTTTAGGCCTACAATATTCAGAAAGTTTGGGTATATCATACACTCTAATTCTTAAACAGAATGACTATATCGTCTTCCTTGTAACATACTTCCTCAGCACTGGTGCTGTTAAGATTGGGTTAATAGATCCCTATGTCATTGAAAATCAGAAGCATGGACTAATAAGACATGATGGAAGATATAGAAAATTAGGTGAAAGTCTGGAGATAATTCTAATTCTGAATCATAGTTTAGCAAATTTCTTTGATCTCATCTGCCTTTAACTAGAACACCAAGGAAGGATAAGTTATGTTTGGATGCCAGGTCAATCATGTGCCACACCCTGAGGACCTTCAGTTCTCATCTACATGTTCAAACGAACTTATCTGTATGCACTTGTTTCATTTCCGTTCCTTTCATTTTATACGTTCCAAGAGTAAAGTGAATAATTTATAACTTCACTTTTATACAAAATATTAAATAGTTTGTCATGGCAGAATACTATCCTATTACAGGTTATCCTATCCTAATACTCAACTTACAATAGTTCATTTAGTGACCATTCAAAGTTACAACAGCACTGAAAAAAGTGGGTTATGACCATTTTTCACAATTATGACCGTTGCCCCCGTGATCAGGTGATCAAAATTCAGATGCTTGGCAAATAGATTCGCAGTGTTCTGGGGTCATTGGTTGCAGTGTCCTGGGGTCATGTGATCACCTTTTGTGACCATCTTACAAGCAAAGTCCATTGGAAATCCAGATTCACTTTACAACCATGTTACTAATTTAACAACTGCAGTGATTCATTTAACAATTGCGGCAAAAAAAGTTGTAAAATGGGGCAAAATTCACTTAACTAATGTCTCACTTAGCAACAAAATCTTTGGGCTCAATTGTGGTTGTAAATTGAGGATTACCTGTATTTGTGGACACAAAGTTGCAACCTCAATTGATACTGTCAGAACTATAGCAACTGCTATAGTTCATGTCATTGAAATAGAATAGAAATAGAATAAATAATAAAATGTATATAAAGAATGCAATTTACATACAGACTTTTACAGTGTCTCAAGCACTTTTTGTAATTACCTTATAAATACTCAGAACAATCCTCTAAAATAGGAAATAGCATATTCTTTACATTTCAGATGGAGATCTGGAACCATTTGGTTTATCTAAGGTCACCAGCAAGTTCACAGGTAGAACAATTGACTTAATTCACAGGTGGAATAATTAACAGTTCCTTTCTTTGGTTCATATCACCATTTACTTTAGATGTTTCAACTCCTTCCCTCAAAACAATGCTATAAAGCACTGCACACCAGAACAACTAGACACAAAAACAGTTTTTTCCTGAAAGCCACCACTCTGCTAAACAAATAATTCCCTCAACACTGTTCAACCATTACAAAGTCTGCACTACTATTACTGTTAATCTTCTCATCATTCCTTATCACCCATCCCCTCCCACTTGTGACTGTACGACTATAACTTCATTGCTTGTATCCTTACAATTTATATTGACTGTTTCCTAGTATGATTTGATTGCTTATTGTACCCTATGACTATCATTAACAGTTGTACCTTATGATTCTTGACAAAGGTATCTTTTTAAAAAAACGTATACTGAGAGTATTTGCACCAAGACAAATTCCTTGTATGTCCAACCACACTTGACCAATAAAGAATTCTATTCTTTAAAAAAATGAGCAGAAAATACTTCAGGAATAGAAAAATAAAGAGCAAAAGGCAAAAACAGCACTGGAGGAAAGGTTTTTAAGATCTAGCCCCATTTGTGATTCTGTCATTTCCAGTCACCCATTTTTCTGAGTTTTCCCTAAATTAGATTCTTAACTGTATGCTTCCTAGTATATCTGATGACTCCCAACAAGGAAAACTATGGGGAAAAGAATTAAATGAGGAAAATCAATTTTTGCAAATAATATTAAATAGTCCCCCCAAAGTGGTTAGTTCAGTCACCCATAAAATACAACCACCCCAAGCTGTAATGTACAATATATGATCAAATCTTTCAAGATCTTTCTCACAATTAAGATACAGTAAATTGTTTCTCCTATCACAACACTGCAGATCATACGAAATTATATATACTACATAGGAATGATTACCAACAAATAATACAATTATATTTCAAACCAAAGAAACTGAGAAGTTTGTTTGTTTAGGAACAACTTAACTCTATAATGTGAGTACAACAAATTGACCCCCAAATGAAAATTATTATAAAGGCCATAAAAAGCCTCTCTAAAAGTTTGTTAGGTAATACTTTTCTGAAATCTATCCTTGAGAACAGTGGCTCCATTCATTTACTGAGCCAGGTGTTTTTAGCCATGGCTTGTTATATAATCTCTAGTGACCAGATTGATCTTAAATTTCTGAAAAACTGGATTTTGATATATTTACTCCTGCTAAAACTGCATTATGAGCTAAGAAGACTTTAAAGTTGATTTTTTTAAAAGTATGGAAAATTTGAATATATGCTGGAATTGTTTGTAGACTAATTACTTTTATTATTTCCTATGTCCAAGAACAAGCATAATTTGCCTTTTTCTATCTACTTGTAATATTTTCAAACTATAAATCTACTGACATTTAAATTTGATCAGAAGCATTTTCAGTTTTAGGAATACCAACAAGTTTTAACAAATTTTATGAGATCAAAAATCCCACAGTTAATCTTTGATGAACTTTATCAAACTTTGCTGATGCTACACCTAGGAAAAAAGCTTATTTCCAATGGGTATTGGAAGAACATGTAATAATCATAATGAAAACATTGAATGCATTCCATCATTCATTTATAGAGAATTCATTTTAATTAAAACACAGGTGACCTCCACAAATATGTTTTTCCAAACATTTTGCAGAGCAGACACTGAACATCCAGGAACAAGCGTGGATTTATGAATGAATGAATGAAGTAGCTCTCAGAAGTTGCAGAAAACTGTTTCAGTGGAGGAAGTCAGTGGTTTTATCCACAATAGGAGTAAGAATATACCTGGGAAAGGTCCATATTCCAAAGCCCTGAAGAGTTAAAGTTTATTGTTTTGAATGCCATCCTATAATTAATGATATTAGTCTGAACAAATTTAGATAGATATCCAGCCATCACTAAATCACCAATTTAAGATCAGTCGTCAACACTTTTTACCTACCGTAGTCAAGAGTTTGCAGCTGACCATGATATAATTTTCTGAAAGAGTTCGACAATGGAATAGTAAAATTATTAAAAAGGAGCTATGTGCCAATTGTTGTCCTGGAACAAGTTATTATAAAATCTTATGGTGAAAGTTAATAATCAGCAGTTTCTATTGTTCAGTTCTGAAGGGGAATGAGGCAGGGATGCACGGTCATCTCTGCTGCTTGCCTCAATCACCAAGTATTTGACAATAGCCCTTAGAAAGAATTCTTACATCAAAGAACTGTATAGTAAGAATGCCAACCTAGAGTAAACATTTATGTGGAGATGTTTTACAGTAACAGCTTGGTCATAGCTCCTTGACAGTTAAGAAGCTTACTAAAGAATTTGGACCCTCCTGAAAATAATTGAAACTTGAACAAAAAAAAGAAACATATGATTATCTTATGGAGAATATTCAAAAACATTATTTATATTTCCCCGATTTAACAAAATGGAAGCCATTTTACAATTCACAATTATTTTGTTTCATTCTGATCTACTTCACCTTAATTTAATGTATCTGGATTGCAACTAGCCACTCTCTGTTGCTGTAACCTTGGCAAATTGTGCATGAAAGATATACTCTGCATTTCAGAGATATAGAATTAATATTACACTAAAATTCTCTTTTTGTTCTTAGCACCTATTTAACTGACCAAACAAAGGCTGTTACATTTTTTTTACATTTATTTGATTATGTCAAAGCCCTAGGTTGAAAAGTAAAGTTAAGCTTGATAAATAAATACAGCATATTAGTGCCTACTTTGACAGAAGATTAATGCTTCTTTGAAAATTCAAAACACACATAATATTAGCATTAAGACTTATATACCACTTTATAGTGATTTACAGCCCTTTCTAAGCAGTTTACAGAGTCAGCATATTGTCCCCAACAATTTGGGTCCTCATTTTACCAACCTCAGAAGGATAGAAGGCTGCATCAACCTTGAGCCTGGTGAGATCCGATCTGGCTATCAGCAGAAGTAGTTTGCAGTACTGCACCTTAACCACTGCACCACCAAGGCTCTTTCATTGAGATGGTATCAATTTATCCAAAATCTTTGACCCCTCCCCTTCTCAAATTCAGTGTTTCCATTTAGAGAACAAGAAAGTGTGGAATCCTAGATCTGGAGGAAAATGACATAAGAGGAATGAAAGGTGTCTCATATAAATGAAGTTCCTGATTACTCTGTCTCTTTTGGCTGGACTTTCAAGGATGATTAAAATGAATCTTTCACTGCTAGGAAAGAAATGAAATCTATTCTGTATGCACCAAGTGTCTGTGGCCATTCTCATTAACCTCAATGAAAGGTTAATGTGAAAGGTGAAGAAAAGTTTCAAGAGCAAAACAATAGGGATTTCTTTTTGGAATGGACTTTGTATCTACACAGTCACCAGGCATCCAACCAAACTAAAGGGAGTTATTTGGACCAGGAGCCAGTTTAAAGGATTATGAGGGGACAGTTGCCTGCCAAATGGCTAGGATATGGGCTGTTGATACCCTCTCCTTTTAAGACCTCTCCCTAACCAGTCCAGCAATGTGTATCTATAAATGCTGGGTAGAGAGGCAGCTGAGGGGTGCCTGGTCTTAATGTAAGAGAAGATGATTTGTGTTAGTTTGAGGAAATTCCAACAGCCTAAGAAAATAGAATTATTGTTCTTCAGAAATGGAGCTCACAAAGAGAAGAACAGAGGTTGTAGTGGAACAGGAGAAGAATGGTATAGTAAACTGTGAGTACTAACCTTTAAATACTTATGGGTGTGTTGCCCAGAGACCTGGTGGGGTTGTGTTGGCTCTCTTGGAATTTTGGAGCTCAATAACTTGTGTATCATAAAGGAATCTGTGATAAAGTGCTACAGGTTTTCCACTCACTGAAGATTGGACTCAAAAAAACAAGAATCAATATGGAACGAAGAAAGTGGGATCACTATCTTAGTTACAAGGGCCCAGTCGAAGTCTAAGACAAGGATGGAGAATGAAGAGAATGAAACCCAGTATACATAAAACAACTGTTGTATCCAAGAAACTGCAGAGAATGGGAGCAATCCTTGGCACATAGGCATGTTGCCAGAGTCACATTGTTTGCTTGTATCCTCATGCTCAATATAGCATTGTTACATCTTAGATGTATAAAGAGTTAGAATTAGAGGATGACCAGCCATTATGCTATTAGATACAGGCCATGTGTGTGTGTGTGTGTGTGTGTGTGTGTAATAGGCAGGATGAATGTTGCCAACTTCAAGAGCCGATATAAAAATGTATGCCACCAGATAAAGACTGAATGTACCAATTATACATTAAACAAAAGGAAAACCTTCTACGCACCAATTCCACCCATGCTTTCTTCAATTTTGTAAACAACAAACGAAAAGACTCAAGGTCCATCCCACCCCTGAAAGGACCTAATGATAAAGACTGCAATGACAACACATTAAAGCCAACCTCTTTAACACATTCTTTGGCTCAGTATTTGTAAACAGCAATGGATCATGCCCAGTATTTCCTAGTCGAACCACAGACAACTACAATGATCTAATACAAATTGATTTTACAGTAGACAATGTTAAAAAAGCACTACGCAATCTAAAACCATCCCTATCTATTGGACTGGATGGAATATGTGCCTACTTCTTAAAAAAGCTATCCACTGCCATAGCCGAACCTCTAAGCATAATCTTTGAAAAATCTTTCAGGACCAGCTCCTTGCCAAAACTATGGTCACAAGCCATAGTCATCCCCATCTTCAAGAAGGGAGACCCCAGCCTAGTTGGAAATTACAGACCAATCTCTTTATGCTGCGTCACCTGTAAAGTCTTGGAATCAATTATTAACCAATCCATCATCCTCCACTTAGAGACAAACAACCTGATCTCTAATAAACAATTTGGTTTCAGAAGAAAAGTATCCTGCAATCTGCAACTCTTACACTGCAAAAACATATGGACTACACAACTCGATCAGGGCAAAGCAATAGACGCAATCTACATAGACTTCTGTAAAGCCTTTGATTCAGTGGTACACGACAAACTACTCCTAAAACTAAAATTTTATGGTATCTCTGGACACCTGCATAACTCGATAGAAGCATTCCTGTCAAACAGACAACAAATGGTCAAAATTGGGAGCGTCCTATCAAATTCTGTACCTGTCAACAGTGGTGTCCCCCAAGGCAGTGCTCTAGGACCAACTCTCTTCATACTCTACATAAATGACCTCCGTGGTCATATTAAGAGCAACTGCGTTCTCTTCACTGATGATGTAAAGCTATTCAACACCACAGACAATACTGCTACTCTTCAAAAAGACCTTGACTATATATCAGAATGGTCAAACATGGCAACTTCAAATCTCAACAAATAAATGCTCTGTCTTACATATTGGCAAAAAAAAAAATCAGAAAATAAAATACAGGCTGAATAGTCAAGACCTTGTTGATGATCCAAACTCTGTCAAGGATCTTGGAGTACTCATCTCTAATGATCTAAGTACTAGAGCCTGCTGTAACTACATTGCCAAAAAGGCATTAAGAGTTGTTAATCTAATCTTACGTAGCTTTTTCTCTGGTAATATTACACTACTAACTAGAGCATACAAAACATTTGCTAGACCAATACTCGAATACAGCTCATCTGTCTGGAACCCACATTACGTATCTGATATTAACACAGTTGAGAATGTCCAGAAATATTTCACAAGAAGATTTCTCCACTCCTCTACTTGTTGCAGAATACCTTATGCCACCAGACTTGAAATTCTAGACCTAAAAAATCTAGAACTACGACGCCTTAGGTCCGATCTAAGTATAGTATATAAAATTATACATTGCAATGTCTTACCTGTCAATTAATACTTCAGCTTCAACCACAACAATACAACAGCACACAACAGATACAAACTCAAGGTAAACCGTACCAAACGTGATTGCTGGAAATACGACTTCAGCAACAGAGTGGTCAATGTCTGGAATACTCTACCTGACTGTGGTTTCTTCCCCAAACCCCAAAAACTTTAACCTTAGTTTCTACTATTGACCTCACCCCTTCTCTCTTTTTTTTTTTTGAAAGTTTTATTTGGGTTTTCACAAAAACAAAATACAAATAAAACATCTTTTTTGAAAATAGCATGGTCCCAGGTTATCACTTCTTCATACAGACACCAAACTCAATTTCATGCTCATTTTTATATTGTATTCCATATCTTATTACCGTTTTATATTTTCTACATAGTTTTTCCCCCTCTTTTAATTTTCTCAACTTTATTTTAATTATCTCATCTCAATCAAATCATTATATTTATACTTTTGTCTGTCCTGTTTCAATTTCATATTACTTTTCTTATTAAACAATTTTTTCCCTGTAGTTACCAATTGGAGTATGACACCTTTATATCTTTTAATTGTATCCATTCAAACACTTACTTAAACTTCAATGTATACCTTTAAGATTATAGCATTCAATATAATACATAACTTCTAATCGAATTCTGTTTGGTACATTCTTAAAATACACACTATATTCTTAAAAAGAAAAAATTATATATATATATGTAAATAAAGCACACATTCCATTCCAATTCAGTTCAATTCTATCATTAATATTCATTAAAATCTTAACATCTTTAACATTTCTTTTCAATTAAATATCATACTTCCTTGGGAACACTTATAAACTTTCCATAGTTAATTCTCCCCCCCCCCCATATTTCTCACTTATATTTTTATAAATCATTATTTAATAATTAAAAATGTTCCCTTTTAATTCTCTCAATCATTTTAATTCATTTATTTATTAACAAACATTCAACTACATTACAGTAAATATTTTATCCATCATTTTAATCATATTTTCTAAAATTATTTCTGTTTATAAAATAACAATGCTATCTTATGTACCTTTGCAGAATCCCTTTTGCAATTAAATTTTCACCCATTATCTCTAAACAAGCTTATGGTTACAATCCTTATATCTTTTCCTTGTTTCTCCATTTCTTGTTTCTGTCTTTTACAATTTCTTTTCCTTGCCTTCTTCTCCCTCTTCTTCTCCCTCCCCTTTTTACCCCCTCGTCTCTCTACTTCTAACTCTCTCATCTTTAATCCCCTCTTCTGTTGCTTTCTAATATTATACTTATCTTTAAAATTCTTCTTCTTTTTGGTTGTTTTTTCTAGTCTTAAACCTTTCACTCTCCCCCCTTTTCTCCCCCCCCCAATTAAAATTATTTGATCATTAAAGATGGCTTTTTCTTTGTCCCAATCTTCTTGTTCTTCAAGCATTTCTTGTTGTTTCTCATAGTTCCAGATCTCCATTTCTAAGAATTGAAACACGAAGCCAAAAGAACCTCTCCCTTCTTGTGCATCTTCTTTCCATTTTTAAAGTTCCATTTTCAGTTCTTCTAAGAGTGATACCATTTTAAAGATTTTTAAACAACCACCCGGTTAATTTTAGTCATCCAAATGCAAAAACCAAAAATCACCAAGTAATCCAAATAATCCAAGGCTGTTTCTTTATGCTTCTTTTTTCCACTTTCTCTTCCTGGGGTTCTATTATTTTGTTACCAAGTTTCAATTAAGATGCATCTTTGAGGAATCTTGTTGAAATTTCACTGTAAGTTCCTTTTAGTTACAGTTCCATTCTTTAGTTCCAGGCAGTCTCCTCCATTTTTCCAGATCCTGCCCTTTTATTCTTTTTTTTTCTCCTTTCCTGCTTTTAAAAACTTTTAAATATCCAGAAATCTTTATTATCCCTTTGACTTTTATTTTCAGCTTAGATGCCTATTAATGTCAAAGTGGATTTTTTTCAATTTCTTACTTAAGTCTCTTAACTCTCAGTATAAGGAAGGGAAGAAGAAAAAACCTAATCCTTTCCCTTCTCTCTCTCCTTCGCAGCTTCAAAATCTTCTTTGGGAACAGTTATTAAATTTAAATTCCAAGGTACCTTATTTGTTGCTTTTGCTGTTTGACCGAGTCAACCAAAACTTTCTCTTCTTATCTTCCTCCTGCACATTCTTTTCTGGTCTAGTTCTTCTTTGTGGTGGCCATTTCTGACCACCGCTACAACCACCTTCGGGAAAGGGAGTAATGGTCAGCTGGGGAGGAGAGATGCGGCTCTCCTCAACCCTGCAGGCAGTCTCCCCCTTCTTCACCACCTCTACAGGGTGGCTTAGCCCCAAAACCAGCCGGCTCGGGACACTCCAGCGGCGAGCACGGATCAAAGCCTCGCTGAGACGAGGTTTCGGTCTGTCGCCGAAGCTCAAACCGGAAGTCCACCCCTTTCCTAAGAAGTCTGTAGAGGGCATGCATAAGTGCACTAATGTGCCTACCATCCCTGTCCTATTGTTTCTTTTATTTTTCTTATATGTATCCATGTATCCATAATTAAGTTTTTACTTATACCTATTATCTTGTAAGCAATTAACAAACCAAATAAAATAAATAAAAATAAATAAATGAATGTTGCAGTGCCTCTGCAGTCATTTGTAAGGGTGAATGACTGCCATGCTGCAACATTCATAACTTTGGGACTGTCTCGTAAGTACTTGGGTGGGTGGATGTTAATGTCGTAACTTTGAACAGGTGTTAAGTGACCGTAACTCAAGGATTACCTATATAGAAGCTCATTATTTTCACTTTACAATTTTTACACACATATACACACACAAACACATATGTTCCATATGTCTACGAAATGATATTAAGTGGTGCTTATTTTCAAATAAAAATGTGTAAGAATTGAGGAGTCAGGACAGCTAAAAATAAACTTCTAAGAACCCTGGGTGGTGGAACTAAATAAACTAAATAAATCTTCCAGTAGTCAAAAGGTCAGGCTAGTACCACTGGAAGCAGCTATAATGCATTCAGAAAGTATTCAGGCTCCCTTCACTTTTGTTATGCTGCAGCCTGATTGTACAGTTGTTAAAATTCATTTTTTTGTCATTAACCTACACTCAGTATCCCACAATGACAAAGCTAAAACAGAATTTTAGAAATGTCTGTAAATTTATTAAAAAGAAAAGAATGAAATATCCCATTGGCTAAATATTCAGACCCTTTGCAACAACAATTGAAATTTAACACAGAAGTGCCTCCCACTTCTCTTGATTGTTGCTGACATGTTTCTACACCTTGATTGGAGTTGACATGTGGTAAATTAAATTGATTAGACATGATTTAATGATTTATATAAGGCTTCACATCTGACAATGCATGCTGCAACAGAACAAAGGAACTGCCTGTAGAGCTCAGAGATAGGATTATTGTAAGGCACAGAAGTGGGGAAGACTACAATAAAATTTCTGCTGCACTGAAGCTCCCTAAGAACACAGTGGCCACTATAATTCTCAAATGGAAGAAGTTTGGCACAATCAGGACTCTTTCAAGAGCTGCTCACTGAGTCAAATAGAGAAATTGGGAGAGAAGGGCCTTAGTAGGAGAAGTGATCAACACGATGCTCACTCTGGCTGAGCTCCAGAGATCCTATGCGGACATTGGACAGTGTTCCAGAAAGACAGCCAATCACTGCAGCCCTCCACCAATCTGGGCTTCATAGCACAATGGCTCTCCTCAATGCAAAATATATGAAAGCAGGGGTGGGATTCTACCGGTTCGCACCTATTTCTAGAACCAGTTGTTAACATTCTAAGCAGTTTGGAGAACCGGTTGTTAGAAGAAATTACTGGCCTAATCCTGTAAGGAAGGCAGGAAGGAAACATTCTGGTGTTGCTTACAGAATCTGCCTCTCCATTAAGCCTTATTACATTCTTGGCAGGACTAGACTTCCTGTCTCAGGAACATCTCTGGATTTTTCCCCCCTCCTTTGCTGGTACTTTGCTTGTATGGAGTGACCATTCAAAGTTACAATGGCACAGAAAAAAAGTGACTTATGACCATTTTTCACACTTACGACTGTTGCAGCATCCCCCACAGTAATGAGAGACCAGGAGAGAAGATGCGTGCCTCGATGTGAGTGATATTGAGTTGGCCATGCCCACCAACTAAGCCACGCCCACAGAACTAGTTGTTAAAAAAATTGAATCCCACCCCTGCATGAAAGCCTGCTTGGAGTTCATAAAAAAGCACCTGAAGGACTCTCAGGACAAGATTCTCTGGTCTGGTGAAACCAAGATTGAACTGTTTGGCATTAATTCTGAGTATTATATCTCTAGGAAACCAGGCACCGCTCATCACTTGCTCAATATCATCCCAGTGACACATGGTGGTGGTGGCAGCATTATTCTTTGGGGGGTGTTTTTCAGCAGCAGGGAGACTGGTCAAAATTGACGTAAAGCTGAATAAAGCAAAGTACAAGGATATTCTCAATGAAAACCTATTCCATGGGATTCAGGACCTCGAACTGAGCCGAAGGTTCACTTTCCAATATGACAAGGATCCTAAGCACAGAGCCAAGACAACACATGACTGGCTCAGGGACAACTCTGTGAATGTCCTAGGATGGCCAAGTCACAGCCGATTTGAACCCTATTGAACATCTCTGGAGGGACATGAAAATGACTGTCCACTAAGGGTCACCATCCGACCTGACTGAGCTTAAGAGGATTTGCAAGGAAGAATGGCAGGAAATTCCCCAATCCAGGAGTGCAAAGCGTGTCACATCAACAAAAAAGACTCAAGGCTGTAATTTCTGCCAAAGGTGCTTCAACAAAGTATGAATGAAAGATCTGGATACTTAACTAATGTGATATTTCAGGGTTTTTTTTCTTTTTAATAAATGTTTTAAAAAATTCTAAAATTATAATTATAATTTTATTTCTAAAATTATATTTTCACTTTGGAGTACTGAGGGTAGATTAATGAGAAAAAATTGAATTTCAGTAACTGTAAAATCAGGCTGCAGCATAACAAAATTGACAAAAGTGAATTTTTTGAATACTTTCTGAATGCACTGTATTTAGGCAATTGCATCCAACTTCAGGGCCATTCTTTGTGAAATTTGTATGTGCCAACAGTATTAAAAGCAATTACACTCAACTATAAATGCAAAATTGCTTGGGCTTCAGATACTAACACTATGGATCTTTTTCTTTTATCAAGATACAATTCTGCTTACAGAACTGGAATAGCAAAAGCCCTTAGAGTTATATGTTGCTTCAAGGTGCTTTACAACGCAAAGCAATTTACAGTCAGCATATTGCCCCCAACAATCTGTGTCCTCATTTTACTGACCTCAGGTGGATGGACAGCTAAACCAACCTTGAGCTTGTCAGGATTGCAAATATACCACAATGAAATTTGCTGCCCTCGTTGCCAATTTCTATCTTGTCTCTTTCCAGTACTTGTAGTGCCCAGACATTTCTCCAGCTCACATAGGACAAAATTTGAGAGGTTTTACGTACCTTCATACTGCCTTTGGATAGTTTCATAATATGGGGAGATTTTTTACTTTAATGTTGCAGCCATTCTGATGGGGAAACACAAAAATAAAACTGGCAGCTGCAATTAGCCCATTTTTCTCTTGCGGCTATCATTGGGCGAGGCAAAGGTTATTGAAGACTGTATCACTTGCAGGCTGGAAAGATGAGGGCAATGTCCTGACAAGGCAGCGAATGATGTTACCAGGTTATATTTGTACCATGGTTAGGTGCGATTCAGAACATAGCCTATGCTAGTATGCAGTGGATGATGAAAAATGTGGTGTGATCCTCGACTTGTGTGCAGCTGCCCCCCACAGGGAAATAATGTGAAGATGGGGAATCTCTTCCTTCCATTTTTTCAATCATTTCAGATCACTTCCTCAATTGTAGGGCTGCATGCTGCCTGGGGAATTCTGGGAGGTGAACTCTATGCATCTTAAAGTTGTCATGTTTGAAAACAGAGTTGCTTCCATAATGCTACAGGGAAAACGCTTGGAAAGGGAAGGAAAATACGGCTGGAACTACTCCAAGTCCCATGGAGTCCATTCCGAACATGAAAAGGCTACTTCAGCCCCCTTTGGGGCATCTCGAGACAAACAATCCGAGCCACTTGGTTCTCATCTAGTCGATCTTCCGCTTCTATGTACCTGACGAGACGTCTACAGCCGTTGGGGACTACAAGTAAAGAGCGTGACCCTAGCTGACTCATCCGACGGCTTTCTATCTTGCCGCTGCCGGTCCGCCTCCGCGACCGGCTTGCTCTTTGCGCCACACGCAACTGGGTGATGTTTCCCGACCCGAGGCGCACCTGTTCTCTTCCCCACCCGGCTGACGTCGAGCTTCATTTGACCGCCCTGCCTGACGGCCGGCCTCTCCGTGGCGGCGGCGGCAGTGCATATATATCTCTCGCTCGATGGGTATGGAGTGTCTTGCCGCCGCTCCGAGCGTAACACTCGCCAGGCACCAAGGGAGTCCTCCTCAACCGCTTCAGCGCGCTTTTCGCTCACTCTTTACTAGGCAAACCGGTCCCCGAGGACGCCCCTTTCCCCTCAATGCGTGCCCCGCTCGTTCTCCTCCTTCTCCTGTTGCTCCAGAGTCCAGGTGAGTAGGCAGGCGAGCGATGGACCCTGTCGAGAAGGCGGGGCAGAGGGGGCGAGAAGCTTTGGCGGCCAAGCGAGGAATTTGGAGTGGTGCGTTGCTGGGGCTAGGATCGTAGCTCGCTGCAGTTTTCTGAATTGGGCCCCGCTTTCCCCGATTTTCTCTTTTTTTAAAAAAAAAAAGTTATGCTGGAACTACACTGCTGTTTGGAAATAAGAGGCGCCTGAAAAGTTGAGGAGCAGGGTATTTGAAGGTGGCGTTATATGCGATGGGAACTTCATTGAAACCATCCTCAAAATCTCATTGCTGTATTTGTTATCCAGTCTATGAATTTATCTCTTTTATTTTCCGTACCTCCTGTTTCTCTCCTTACTGTACAAGAATCCTGCTAAGAACAGCTTCGCTAAGTCACAAAATTTGAGATCTTTTTGCTGAGTGCAGAGTTACAACTGAACTCTCTCTTGGTATGATCCTGCCTCAGCTTCCTTGTACTCTTGTACGTTTGAGATAGCACTATTTTTTTATTATTATTGTGGATGCTTCTTGTTTAATTAAATCATGAAAGGAGGCACTCACTATTTTCCACTATTTTAGAGGGGTCACAATTCTGAGTATAGTTTAATTCAAAGTGATTCTTAGTCCAGTAATGCTAATTTCTTTGCTAGAGGAATTTTAAATACTGAATAACTGCTTTATGGTTTTAGAAAAAGAGAATGCATGTTGCAAACTTTAAATCAGAGTGACCAGATATTTGTTTTTGTTAGTTGTTTGATCAAAATCCATTGTGTAATGGCTTTTACCCACTGTATGAGGTCAATATTTCTTAAAGAACACTTGCTAAGGTTCTGGTTAATGGAATGCAATAACTTGGAAATTGGCCAGGCAATTTTAACATTCTGGGGCAATCTAAACAAATTCCTACTAGAAAAACTGTGAGCTGTTTTTTGAATGACTCACTATGAGAATAAGAGTAACTACATGTGCAACAGCTGCCAAGTGTAATTTTCAGATAAACACCTCTGCTAGTTTTGCCTGACTAGTAAGAATGGTATCCATTTCTTTCAATTCTCTTCCACAGTCTACCATCATGCTACTGGATCAGAGCTAAATGTAACAAAAGATGAGCAAAACATGCCCAGCTTGAGCATGTTCAATGTATCTTCCACTGATCGGTTATCATCAGGAGTTGAATCTGAAGAGGCTGAAGATAATGTGAAGGAAGTGAGAGAACCCCAGTTCCTTGTGAACGATGCAGGAAGAGGTAGGTTAAAATATAGAATGCTTGCCCATCTGGGACTGAGGCACCTGAGTGGAGGCTGGTATAATTTTTGCAAAGAGCTGTTGCTTTGTAGTTCCTAACAAGACAGGGGCTTTCTTAGAATATACTCTAAGCACCATAGAAACCTATTCTTCCTTTATTTTATTCCATAAATCCAAAGACTTTAGCCAAATAAAAATGGATGTACCATGGAAGAGATTATTTATAGCTCAGGGTTGAACTGTAGAGTCCTTGATGGAACTTGGTGGTTTTCTTGCAGACATTTCATTACCAAATTAGATAGCTCAGAGCGCTTCATCCTCCTCAGAGCACTGATGGTGTTACCTAATTTGGTAATGAAATGTCTGCAAGAAATCAACCAAGGATCCCATAAAATGAATATGTCTTAAAAGGTATCTAATAGACCTATATATGCACTATGGTGTCTTTATGAACAATTCTGCCTTTTTGTCCTTTTTTGTTTCTAAATAAATCAAATAGTCACATGCTTGCTGTCTGAATGATTGTTTCCAAGAATTTGAAGATTATTCTATAGCATATATATCATTGGCAAGGACTTCACACTAGTACAAAAGAAGTACATTTTGGACACAAGGATGAAGTTGGCTTCTGAACCTCAACCATACCTCTACAATATAAATTTAAGCTAATATTACAAGCAATCCATTTCTGTCAAGGTATCCTGGGAACTTTAATGTTTGGTACTAAGTATGTTTTTCAAGAAGCTGTGACAAAATATGTCTTTCAAGAAACTTTGGTAAATCTCAGAAACTTTTTTTTTTTTTTTACAAATAGTTAATAGGTGTGTTCACCATGTAGGTTTCAACTTATTACTGTATAAAAATCCCTTTTTAACCAAAATGAAGCTTATTTACTGAGGAAAAAATAAATGGATTTTACTGTTGCCCTTAAAATTAAATCTTTTTTAAAAAACCCAATGAAATACTGAAATGAAATATAAGGCATTCTTCTGTTTTTAAATAGTCTTTATTGTTCTAGGTCATTCAACTTGCACTATAAACAAACTTAGTCCAAAGCCCCATGTAATATGTGTTGGGAAGAGTGGAAATTTGAAGCCTTAAAACACGCCCTTTTCTCTTATAGTTTATTTTGATTCTTCAAAATTATAATAACACTAGCAATAGCACATATACTGCTTCACGGTGGTTTACAGCCCTCTCTAAGTGATTTACAGAGTCAGCATATTGCCCCCAACAATCTGGGTCCTCATTTTACCAACCTCGGAAGGCTGAGTCAGCGTTGAGCTGGTGGGAATTGAACTCTGGCAGTCAACAAAATTAGCCTGCAATGCTTCATTCTAACCACTGTGCCACCATAGCTCCAAATAGAAAGAGATAACCATCTGCCAGCATAACAAAGAGGTTCATAAAGTATATAAAGGAGCCTTCTCTCCTATAACACTAAGCCTGCAAACATTCTAATCCCCTCCCCCTGTGAGGTCTGTCCCCATCTTTCTAGTCTTCTGAAAGGACCTGAAGACATGGCTCTGCCAGTTGGCCTGAGGACCCTGTGGGAGAGAACCGCATTGGAGATGGCTACTAGACTAATTAGCTGACCCTACCTCCCCCTTGCACTTCCTGTCCCACAGACCACCTTTTAATTGATATTGTTGTACTTCATTTATTTGTATTGTTTCATAGCTTTGCTATTGTCATGTTTACATTTTTAGCATTTCTTCCATTTTACTCTTGTAAGTTGCCCCACAATGAAATGGGTCCCAAATAAAGTTAACAAACAAATAAAACATGTCAATAAAATATAACTTTAATTTTGTGTCATGGTCAAATAAATCTTGAATGTATTACCTCTGATATAATATTAGTGGGAATTAACCTTTTTTTAAAATTATATTACTTTTGAAGTAGTTTAGTATCAGCCATTCCATTCTACTTCATTTGGGCATTCATTTGCAATATTAAGAAGAAATTTATATTCCTAATGAAATTGACATTTTAAAGCATACTTTTCCTTAAAATGTATCTAATGTATTGATGGATAAAGTAAATTGCAAAATTTTGATTAGAGTTTCGATATTAAAGTTTTGAGATTGGATAAGTTTATCAGAATTTAAAAAATCAGAAATTCAATTAAATATTATTTCTTGGGAATATGAATATAATGTATTGCCATACTCATATTTCCTGAGCCAATATATTGAACTTCCAAAAGTATTTGGTTCATAAATATTTTTATTTTCTTAATTGAGTCAAATCTTTCTTATAAATCATTTGAGTTAATAATTGCATATTTATGTTGGTTGTGCTACAGTAGCCTTAGCTGAGCTGGTCCTGGAGAAGCATTTCAAATTACTTCATTTTATTTTTTACCTCTGTTTTAGAAACAAGGGAAAACATTAGCTTTACCCCCATTCTATTCACAGTTGTTCAGTGTTGATCACAAAAATTAAAAAAGGAACAGGAAGTATCAATTAGTACCAAGATTTTTGAAATATCAACCAAAAAGGAGAGGAAGTGGCAAACCACATTTGGCCATGGTTTGCTTTATTATCTGCTGTGCATTCACTGGGTGAATGCCATAAGGATCATTATTATTTCTCAGTCATGCTTAGGATACCTGTGAATATGGGCAGAGGAAAAGGCAGTGAAAACATTCAGAATTCTTTAGGATTAATGTATATCTCTAGCCTAAGCAACTATGGATAAAAAATATTAGTGTTGCCAATAAGTATTTGTCTGACAAAATGCAAGAGAAAAACTATATGAATCTTAATTATAATAACATATGAGAACCCACCTCTCTCTCCTCTGCACCACTTCTATTAATACTTGTTAATCTGCCATCTTGAAATTCTTCACATTCTAACATTTTTATAATGTTTTTATAATTTTAAAACCATTAATCCTAAATTATTCTGATTTTAATGTTTCATTTTATTGATGCTAAACACAACCTAGAATTCTTCTCCAAGAGAGATTTGCAGTTAAGAAATATGAAATATCAATAAATAAATATTTGCACTTTTTTAACCATGGACATTAACTCAAGTAAAGATTATTGTGGAAAAGGTTAACTTTATTAACTTAATTAACTTAGGAATTAACTTAGGAACAAGGAATGAATATCATTCCTATAATGTGTTCATTTATTTTAGAATGACAAATTATATTATTTATATTTTATTACAAGTATATATATCACTTTTCTTCTAAGAGATCAAGATGGCATATGTGGGAATTTCTTATCAGGTTATCCATAGGACAAGAAATACAATGTCACCAAGTAGGTTGCTCCAAGTTACTCAGGACTTAAATCTGATCTCTCCACTTTTAGTTTTGTTATTTTAAGTGCATGGTGTAAACCCAATTAGTTAGATTTCAAGACCCTGCTATTTCAAAATAATATTCAGCATGTTGTTTTATGATCCATTCTGGTAACTTACTACAAAATATATAAAGGTTTCTGTAGGGCAACTAATCTGGACTATAATATTTAAAAATGTTAGAAGTAAATGTTTTGGAAGTTCTTTTTATACAAAAATCAACTTTATCTGATTAGCTAATGGCTTACTTAGAAACAATTCCTTTAGTTCCTTAGTTCAGTCCCATTGGTAAGCTCTACTTACTTAAAGATAGATGTTTCTATGCTGTTCAATTATTTAAGTAAAAGAAAGAACTAAATGCCTCTTTAAATTGAGATATGTTTGCTTGAATATAGTACTGAATTAAACAGTTAAATCAAATTGCACAATAAATAGATTTAGTTGGATGCTTCAGAAATTATAAATGTGTTGGTAAAGGTGCTATTAATGCAGAATATGCATGCAAATGTCTTTGAATTTAATTGAAAATCAGGCTTAAGTAAAATTTCACAGTGCAATTGTATACTTAATAGAAAGTTGCATTTAACCCTTGGTCCCTGATGCTTGAATTTTCTAATTTATCTCATGGCCTTTTCTCACTACTCATTTAATGCATCATTTAACCCTAACTATATATGGGAAATACTTTTGCTAATCAGATATACTGCTTACCGGCTTGTTATAGATTAATGTTTATCCCTCTGGATAGCGATTAAACAAATAGGGATAACATTCTTCCCAAGATGTACATCTTGATCAAGATGTACATCTGACTGCCTTCACAGAAAGATATTACAAAGAGTTATGGTAATTTCAGACTTTGTTGATGTAGAAATTTAAATAGAAAAATAAATTATTTTCTGTAACAAGAAGATTTGGCGCAACCCTTTACCTTTTGGGGCTAGAGCATAATAAGCAAAGGCTATATGTTCAGGAGGGAGCTCTTGGGTTGCTAGACCTGATCCTGACAAACTGCAGATAAGAAAATGCCTCCTCCATAGAATACATTTTTGACACAGACCAATCATGCTCTCTCAGTCTGATACAACATAAAGGGCTTCTATGTAGATACAGCAGGAAAAAAATCATTCCATTTTACCTTGGATCACTTGGGAGAAATGGTTCCAGCTAACAACTTTGTGATTATGCTCATATGTAATGAGGGAGAATTCTGGTGTATCATTCATGAGTTCCTGACTCCTTCACTCTTGTTTAGGTCCTTCTATTACAGAAAAGGCTAAATCAGCCTTCTCTGCTATATGCCTTCCAGATAAGTAACAGCAAGCTCCCATCATTCCCCAGTAGTTACGCTGGAGTTATAATGTAATACACATTGAGGGTATTAGATATGGGAAAGCTGAGTTAAAATAAGCAAGGTAAAAACTCACTAAGGTTTCTGACTCAGTATTCCTCTTCCAGGAAAAGGGTTGCATGTCCTTGGTTGTAAATAAAACACAAGAACCTGTTCTGGCTACGTGAGGAGACAACCTGATGTCCCCAGATTTTTTTTGAACTACAACCTCCATAATCCTTGCCATTGGCCATGCAGGCCTCTTGGGAATTCAAGTCCAAAACATCTGGAGACCCACAGGTTGCTTGTCCCTTGTATTAAGTTCTTGCTGGTTTAATTATTCCTGCTGATGGAAAAATGCCAAATGGTACAAAAAGTTGTGCCTGTGGTATCAATATATAATAACCAAGAATCATCTAAATGCTAGGTTTCTGCTCCATGTGAATGTCAGTTGGCCATAAAGCTTTGAAGGTAAAGGCTGTTAAACAAAAAACTAGTTGTTTCATTAGGGTTTCAAATCACCTTTGAGCTAGAGAATTGAGTATACCTTACCTGTAAGTGAAGTCGTGTCAAAAATAATCCTTTCAGACTGTTTTATGCTGATTAGAAATGAGAAATCCATTGCAAATCATACTCTCAATCCCACAATATGCATTTTTGAATTGGCAGATCATTGTGAAACCCTGTCTAAAACCACATAATTATCTACTCTGATCTTTTAAACCCCTCTGAAATGCAAATATCTTTGGGGTTAACCATATTACCACACCTCATTAGAATTGTTAAACTTCTAACTTTAATTTATCTTACTGCTCAGCAGTAATGTTTATATTATTAGTTTTGACTTTATTACAGAGAGAAATAAAAAAGACTGATTATATTAAAATGTTTTGCACACTGACTTTCTTTAATTACATTTAGAAAGGCAGAAGTTATTATAAAACCTGTTTCTCTTTCCTGATTTTGAAATTCTTAAAATGTAAAATAATTGCATCAAATCAAAACTTTACATAAATATTTACTTCTATCAAGACCACCAATGAATTATTCTTATTTTTTGTTCAGATATGTAGCTAGCCCTTGCTTCTAAATGGAACATGATCTCTCTGCACCAGAAGATTTCACTGTCTGGAATAGCAAATTGACTTTAGTATGAAGAAAACAATGCTTTCTTGAATTTGTTTTCTTGTTGCAGTAGAGTTTCTGCCACAAACATATTAGCTATAGTTGCACAATATGCTTAACCCGGATAATATGTTTTCACACATCAGAAGTCATTTTGGGAATGCAGATCTCCATTCATTTTCTTCTGGAAATGCCTGCTATTCTCTGAGCTTTGCACAAACCATTGTCTCTGCTGATTTGGGTCCAGCATCATGAGGAAGAAAACCAATAACAAAGGAGATTGCCATCCCCCCCTCATAGTTTAAGAGAGAAGCTCCAAGTTGTGACTTTGTAGATGAGGATGGACAATTATTTTTATTAGGTTTCAGTGCTTGCATAAAATAGTCAATGGGGTTAACGGTTCATTAATGTCTAATTAATATAAACCTGGGACTGTTTAAAGTAAATCCTAGAGTTGACTAAAATTTAGGATTTCCATGACAAATAACCACTTCTTCAGGTGAACATAGTCATTGTACATTTCTTGTGTCACCATTATGGCATCTCTTTGCTTTATAATTGTACTTGCAATCAAAGTAATATTCTGATTTGAACAATATGAATCTGAGATTAAAATCTTTCTTCCATCTCTCCACCAATCCAAGCCCTTTTCTTTGTGTTACCTATATAATAAGACTAGTGGGTTGGAATCAAAGACTTCCAGTGAGCTCACTGCAGAGATGCCAATGTAGGCCATTGGTTTTTTCTTAGCGTGTTTCCCTCATGCAGGTTCCACTTATTTTTGCGCACCTAGTTTTTACAGTGGGGCTATCAGTGTGTTTTTGCAAAAGGGTGTTGTTTATTAGCAGCTTCCTGCTCCTTCAGGCAGAAAGGCTCAAGGTCACTCACGGTTTCTGTGCCTAAGGAATTGCTGTAAACTAGGTTCCTCTTTTTTTTTTTAGTGTTTTAGAAGAACTCTTAGTTTTTAGCATTTTGATCACAAGAGCACAATGCCTCTCTGCAGAAATAGAATATAATTAATACTTTTTTTCCAGAGAAACCACCCATTAAGAATCCAGCAAATTTAGGTGGTGGAAAAAAGAACCCTAACAAACCCAAAAGAAAAGGAAACGAGAAGAAAACTAAAAGGAAAACTAAAACTCCATGCGAAGGAAAATATAAAGGTTTTTGTGTTCATGGTGAATGCAGATACATTGAACAGTTTCTAATACCTGTTTGCAAGTAAGTTAAATAACAAACGTTAATAAAACTATTAATATCTCTATTTTGATAGCTAATATGTTGCCATACATGGCATCTGAAAATATTACCATATTCTCTCACAGAGTTATTAATAGAGTGATGAAACACAATATATAAATCTGCAAAAAAAAATTAATTCCCTACTCGCCAATGTTGTTGAAGCATAAGAAAAAATTAATATAGTGGCCCTGGCCCTGGCCCTGACCACTATATTGCCTGTAAACATATATCCTCTATTAATCTGGATAGAATTCACAAGGTGTAATTTTTTTGGTTGGTGTTTGATATGTTATGTGCAGCAGGCATTTGTGGCTGTAAACTATGATTTATGACAGTGCGACAAATGGAGTTTATCACTGAGTGAGTTGCAATCAAACTACAGGAATCTGGAGATTCATTTAACTGTGCTCAGATAAATGACATACCCCATAACGTGAATATCTGTGGTTTTTCCCAGAAATTCTTGTTCCTCAGAGTAAATCAAAGCTGTCCAGAAGCCCAATGAACTATATGCCAGTGACAGAACCAAGTTTCCAGATTGGAGGTGGGAGGTGGGGGAACTAACATATGTAAGCTCCATGCACTCTTCTGTAGGCTGAAATACTCCTTTTGTTATGTTATTACAGGTAGTCCTCGACTTACAACCGCAATCGGGACAGGATTTCCAGTCGTAAGTCATTACGGTTGTAAGCCGATGCACCCACGTGACTGGACCTGATTTTGCGACAATTTTGCAGTGATTGTTAAGCAAATCACTATGGTCATTAAGTGAATCCATGATCATTAAGCGAGCATCATGGTCGTAAGTGCAAACCTATTCTTCCGAATGGACATTTTCCCCCAAAAACTAGCAACAAAATTACAGATGAAAGTCACATGATCATGCAATGCTTATGTAAAGGCAAACCAGTTACCAAACTCTCAAAATGCAGGTGTAGGTGTGTGTGTGTGTGTGTGTGTGTGTGTGTGTGTGTGTGTGTGTATGTAGCATGACATGAGAGTGTGAAGTTGTAGCATTATGGCCTCATATGAAAATGAAGTTGCCTTTCCTGGTACTTCCCATCAAAATGATCAAGAATTCAAACTATTGTTTGAATTTGAAACGAACACAGAGGGAATTAAACAAAGGGAATAAATACAGTGGATGTACCTGGAGATGCTTTGAACATCATTTTAGTGTTCTATATATGTTTAGAATAGCAGTGATACACAAATAATTGTGCATTCTCATGATTTGCTTTCAGATGCCACCCAGATTACTTTGGTGAACGTTGCGTGGAACAGTTTTTGAAGACAAAAAGAACCAATGATGAAACAAATGTCCTAAAAATAGAAGTTGTGGTAGTATCAATTTTCTTTGCAGTGGTCAGCTTTGCCATCATTATAATTGTCATTACTGAACAGTAAGTCAAGTTATTTAAATCCCCTAGTAAACCAAGGACAGTACAATAAAATAGTGGCAAAAAGGCTGATAGATATACGTGATACTTAATATACTTAACAATGTTTTCACCAACAGAATACTAAAGTTTTGTAAAATCACTTGCCAGAATTAGGATTCATGGTGCCCCAAAGTGAGAAAGAAAGTTGCTTCCTATTTTAATGCTAGTTTATATTTTCTAAATATACATTTATGAAACATGGCGACTATATTCATACACCGGTGACTCCATTTTGTGAATATTGCATGCAGCCAAGTGAGAAGTATGTGCTATAATGTATATATTAAGAAATCTTCCACAAAAAATAGTATTTTAGAGAAAACATACATCAAAGTATATATATATATAGGTCAACTCAGAAATAGGACACAAAAATGTAAATTGGCAAATGCAAAACTGAATTCATTTGTATTTCTCTATCCTTAACATTAATTATATGGAAGAATACATTGGGCCAATTTTGGAGAGCAGTATTTACCTCATTTTACCTCTGAGAGCCATTTAGAACATCATAAAATAATGAATAGTGTAAGCGGACAGACCAGTATGGACGCATTAAAATTCAGCATACCATAATCTTGGAGATTAAACTATATTTGACAGGTGATGGTCTCATTAAGTCTGTAAGAAATGAGCAATGGAAACAAGTAATGTGTCCTTTTGATTTTATGAGATACATTAAGCTTGAAATTGATGAAACGTAACATTTAAGATTAATTATTTCAGAGTGTTTACTCTAGCTATGACTCAGTTTGGATCTAGTCCTATGAAGCCTAATTGAGGTACAATAAATGGCAGATTGGTGACTTCCAAAATTATTGCCAAGGACGGTTTTCAAATAATTAACAAATTAAGGCTGTTGTGTTTTACTGTAAAAAAAAATGGTCCTGTAATAGAATTCAATGGCAGGAGACAAGTGAAATTTCAGCACTACTTCATCTTATTTAATTGAGCTTTGTGTTTGGGATCATTAACAAATGTAATGCTTAAATTTTACTCCTGGGAAATAATGTTTTAGCTCCTATCTACTGCTGTTGAACTTAAGACCACATTGGACAGATTCTCTATCTCACCATTATGTAAAGCCTAAATGACTGATCTACTTCCTGTTGAAGTCCTGTAGATTTCATATCAAAGATCACATAAACTAAGTTTTCACAATGCAAAACTATGAGCACTGTATGTTGTGTGTTTGTACACACAGGGACACACACAATGATGCTTGTAACCTATAGGTCACAGATGAAATCTCCATTTCAATTAAACATTCATCTGGTGGCAATTGCAGTGGCAAAGATTTGTCCCCTATCATTTCCACTCCTGCACAGTTCTCATCCTAAGGCCAGAACTCTACTGCACTAAACTAGTATTACTTTCTTTCCCAGCCCTCTCCTTTTCCCAATCCTTTTTGTTAATGTTTTGCTCAAACTGTAGCCTATTTTATAGTAATTTGTGGTTCATGCAGCAGTCTCCACCCTATCCTTGTCCTGAATTCCTTAAATAGAGTTGTCTATCCCTAATAATAATAGTAATCATCATCTAAATTCTCGCCTTGGGACAATATTATGCACGTAACATATTGCCTATCTTAACATTTAATAAACAATTTTGACTTGGATTCTGATGTAAACTGGTCATTATAGTTTGGAAGCTGTTTCTATGTTGCTGAATGTCCCCACAACGACCCCCAAGTTCCCAAGAGTATAGTAACAAATTTTGCCCTAAAGTAGGACTTTAAGGTAAAAAATGCTAAAGATGGAGAAGGGAATGTGAGGTTCTGCAGAAATAAAATGCTTCCATTCCCATAAATTTCTTGAAGTTCCAAAGTTGTGAAATATTAGAACAAAAATGTTCTCTTCGAGTGATAGTATTGTGTCATTGTGAGGCTTTTTCAGGACCTATTGACCATTTGACACCTAAATTACAGGGCCATGGCTCGAAAACTGCACCCTCCAATTGTTCAACTGGATTTAGCGTTCTATTTATGCAGAAGTATTTTAATTCTTGCAAGTTTAATATCTGGTTACTTTAGGGTTTCCTGGAGAAAGAATGGTCTACTGTATCTTTTGATTGTTAAACATGCCAAACACTTTTATATTCAAAACAGATGCCCCCAAACTTTAAGGTTTGAAGCACTTTTGAAATGTTGACAGAATGTTGTAATAACAATAGTTGCATGGTTAGATGGGATTTGCTCATTCAAAAGCTTTGTGCCATGGCATTTGGCTTCTCACAAATGAAGAAAATTAAATGGAGCAAGGAACTTGATATGCCACAGTTTTTCTGTCTCATAGTTTAAAATCATTTTGTACTTATGCTTGAACAATTTAAAAGCAAACTAAATTCAACAAAGTGATGGAGATGAATGTTTTTATTATTCAGGGTAAGAAAAAAATGCACTAACTATAATGAAATAGAAGAAAGGAGAAATCTTAAAAAAGAAAACAGAATTCCCAGTAGTAATGTCTAAAACGAATGAAGGTAAGGATTCTTTTAACTATATCTTATACTATTCTTCCAACTCCAAAAGTTTATAACCATTTATGTTTTCTGTACCAATACTCTTATCATATTATGAAGCTTTATGTTATAGCATATAATAACATAAATCTTTTTAAAACTCACCCAATTCCTTTAAGAAAGTCATTATCTTTTAGCTGTCAACCTTAGCATGGACATTTGAAACAAATAGAAATATACCCTTTTTATTATAGGTAGACCTTGATTTACAACCACAGGTGAGCCCAAATTTTCTGTTGCTAACTGATGCAGTAGTTAAGTGAGATTTGCTCATTTTGCCACCTTTCTTGCTACAGTTCTTAAATGAATCAATGCAGTTGTTAAGTTAGCAATATGGTGGTTAGAAGGTTGCAAAAGGGATACCGCAACTGTCATAAATATGAGCCAGTTGCCGTTGTAACTTCAAATTATACCAGCTATCACTAAGCAAATTGTTGCAAATCAAGGACTACCTGTATCTTACTTGCCTAGGATCCCTATCAATAATTCCACCTTCTTGGAGATGAGCTTCATAAACTTCATAAGAGGTGTTGGGCATTTTTGAGCAGGTCTTTGCCGTATATGTAATGTAGAACATTTCCTGAAAAAAATGTAGAAGCTACAGAGTCAGGCACTATAATTTGGTCAGTCATCAAATGTACAACTCTCCTGAGGCAAAAAAAACCAAAACCCAACTCTCTTACCTAACTGACTGATAACTCCATCCAAGAATTGCCTGTTCTACCAGCTGGAATTCTAGCAATTTTCGCAAAGGTCCTTGGTTGAGATTGATGGCCAGAAATTGGATCAGTTCAGAAATAAATCACTTTCATAATACAAGTTATAGCTCTATGTATATTTTCAGATAAATACTGTGATAAATATTCAGAATAGCATACATAGGAAAGTATAAATAAATACCATATTTTAAAGAGTTTGTTATGTCAGTATGTAAGCACAGAGATTTCTATTATCACTAATGTGCTTTCTATTGGATATAGTATGTTTGCACAGCTGAGGGGCTTGATAATTTTATAATTTTATACAGGGAAAAAATTGAGTTATTATAAGTTTATATTGTTACTTGGTTCCAGCTGATGTCTGGTTTGTATAGTCACCTCCCCTCTGTTCATGTCAGAGGCACTGTTTAAGGCTCTTCCAGCTTGAAAGGATTAGCCGTGACATCACCACCGCCTGGGGGGTGTTTGTGGGGGTTCCTTTCATGTACCAGTCAAGGAGGTGGAGCCAATGACAGGAGCTTACCACCATTCAGCAGCTCTCGGGTCTCAAACATGGGCTTTGCTAACCACCAGCCACAACCACAGCATTCCTTGTATAGTCATCCAAATCTTTGAGTTGTCCCCAAAGATCTTTTAACAAAATCTAAGTTTAGTAGTATATGTAGCAATCTCCTTCAGCTTTCCAGAAATCAATGCCCCATCTGCCATCTGCTAATGCCAGTTTGCCTCTTCCAGATAATAAAAGAAGCCATCGCTGAAGCATGTACTAATTTATGGAGGCATCTCTGAAAAATTCAAATCAAGAAATCAAGAATTCAGTTAACCTGAAACTTTATTTGCCAGCAAGCCAGAGGTGTGCTGCAAGGAGGGTGATCCTTTTTTTTTTCTTGGCAATTGCCAGCATGTGACCGCACATGCAGGAGTGAACAGCTTTGGTTTCACAGCAGCAGTCAGCACATCAGTCAGTGCTGCTCAGTTGTAGGAGAATACCGAATGGCCGCTGCCCCACATACTTCTTTTTTGCACATGTTACCTTTGGCAGAGATGAACTGATTGAGAGAGTATGTGAGAAAGCATGAATTTGAAAGGCCCTTGTGATTGTATTCTTTGCTGTGTTCCACACACACCCATGAAGGTGAAAGGCAGAAATGGAGCTGGCTTTGAGTAAGTCTCTCACGCTGCTTAAAGAGCTCAATGACTCCTAACCGGGACAAACGGTTCAGGGTGTGCCTCGTTTCTCCCACGCCTCCAACCTTGTCATCTGGAGGATTCCCGCTTGCTCGATGAAAATGTGCCAGGCCAGAAGTGCCAGTGTTGAATGCAGTTTTGTCTCATTGGAAAGTACATAAGCAATTGGAGCAGCTTCCAAGTTGTTGTACTGGTTTCAAAACACTGGGGAGATGCAATCAGTTTGCAAAACTATCAACCAACAGAGTTATTTGTTGGTGGCTTTGTTTCCTGAGATTAGTCTAGTCCTTAACATCTGCAACATAACTATTCCAGAATGTTCAGTTTTCCCTTTAATGTTTTAAGGTGGGGAGTGACTTACTATTCAAGCAATAAGAATTGTGAGATTTTTCCCTGGGATGAACAAGCATTGCTCTGAGCCAAGCTTTTGCTGAAATTGAACATCTTCTACCATATAAGAGCAAATAATGAAACTCTGTGTGTGTGTGTGTGTGTGTGTGTGTGTGTGTGTGTGTGTGTGTGTCACAGATACAATATTTATTGAACAAAACAAAGATCAAAACAAAGATACTATACTATCAACTTCCATGTGATTTTTCTTTAAAGAGTATTAAAGAGCAAGATAAAGCATCTTGAATTTAGTTTGCAATATTATTAGCGTCAATGTTTTCTCTACAGATATAAATTGCTTCTACAAAGAGGCACCTTTAATTCAAGTTATAATTCTATGCACATGTTTAGATAAACTATGAAATGTAATGGGACTTATATCAGAATAATCTACATAGCCTTATGTTAATTTACAGTAGCTTATGTGTAAGATAAACATAGTTTTTAGATTTTTTTAAATGTAAATATGTAAGTATAGAGGTTTTCTATTTCTGTAAATGTGATTCTTATTTAATATATTCACACAACTCAATGACTTATTTATTTTATAATTTTTCTACACAAATAAAAAACTGAGTTGTACTTTATATTGTTACTTGGTCCTGGTGCTGCTTGCAAAGCAGCACTTCACATTAACACAATCAGCACAATTATTGATTTTCATATCAATTCATCCACCACAAATGTATCACTTGAGACTGTTGGTTTTCAGCAGGTGCCTATCTTATCATCATCTTTCCCTGGTCTCTTCTTTGGATTCCAGACATAGGAAAGAATAAATCAGTTTTTATGTGTAATATAAGCATATATAAGTGAGAAGGGGGCAAATCCTACAATGCCCGATGACATTGGGCAACTGACATCACTGATGTATTTGCATCAGGTGTGGGAGAACAAGCATGACCTGTGTAATGACATGACACACACATCATTATTTTCATGTCTTTATGCTTTGTAACAAGAGTCCTCTGTTTAGATAAGGTTAGTATTCTTAATAAATGGGAGAAATATAAATCCTAACTACATTAGCCAAAACATTTCTATTTCCTTAAATTTCTCACTAATTGTGTCAAGATTTCAAAAAACATTTTAAAGGAGGAATTCCAAATTCTCTGAGTAAATGTATTCCTTAAGTTACCAAGGCAGTTGGGACTGGTGTACCCATCATTGGATGATACGGTTATAAAGTTCAACATAACGTGATCACTTTGCTTTGCAAGAGCAAGCCAGGCTATGCCAGTTTTAACCTCAAGTCACACAAGTTTTTAAATGGAAAGAACAGGGAATTCCAGGTAAGGAACACAGAAATGTCATGGGATGTGGGAGGCTTCAGGACGCCCAATGCAGGCTCTGTGTGAGTTGGGATGGTGCTGAAACATGAGATAGGGAGGCCAGGGAAGAGGGTGTGGGTTGCATGTGGCATGTGTGCCGGGAAAAGGGCACATGATGTGTGTTGTAAGCTCAGGGAGATTGGGGAAAGGAGATGTGGCGTTTGTGAGTGAGTGCAGGGAAGCCATGGCATGATACTGAGAGGTGCAAACAAGCAAAGAGGGTGTGGTTCATACAAGCAAAGGAAGGCCTGTGGAGGGAGATATACTAAAGCAACCTGTGACCTTTCCTGCTAGCTTTCCCAATGACTTTGGGGGAAGCCAGCAGAGAAGGTTGGCAACAGCAATCACATGACTTTGGGATGTTGCAAGGGTGAGCCGATGGTCAAGCATCAAAGTTTGTTCAGGAACATTCTACGAAGGAATCATTGAGTCTGTCATCTGCACCTCTATAACTGTCTGGTTTGGTTCTGCAATCCAACAAGACAGACACAGACTTCAGAGAGTAATTAGGACTGCAGAAAAAACTATTACTACCAACCTGCCTTCAATCAAGGACCTGTATACTGCATGAGTCAAAGAGGGCTGTGAAAATATTTACAGACCCCTCACATCCCGGACATGAACTGTTTCAATTCCTACCCTCAAAACGACGCTATAGAGCATTGCATACCAGAACAACTAGACACAAGAACAGTTTTTTCCGGAAAGCCATCGCTCTACTAAACAAATAATTCCCTCAACCCTGTTCAACTATTACAAAGTCTGCACTGCTATTACTGTTAAATCTTGTCATCACTCCTTATTACCCATCCACTCCCATTTGTGACTGTATGACTGTAACTTTATCGCTTGTATCTTACAATTTATATTGACAGTTTCCTAGTATGATTTGATTGCTTATTGTGCCCTAGGACTATCATTAAGTGTCATACCTTATGATTCTCAACTCCTGATGAATGTATTTTTTCTTTTATGTATACTGAGAGTATTTACACCGACAAATTCCTTGTGTGTCCAATCACACTTGGCCAATAAAAGTATTCTATTCTATTCTACTATTCTAAAAGTATTCTATTCTATTGTAATGGCCAGAACTTTGAGGACTGGTCATATGTTCCTTCCTTCAGTGCCATTGTAACTTCAGACAATCTCTGAATGAATGGAAGTAACTTGAGGACTACCTGTATTTGAATGACTATGACACAATAATTTCTAGCATTGTGTCCTTCCCAATTTCTGTAAAAACAATAGTTTTCTTGTTTAGTTCTTATGCATTGTAATGGAGCTTATGGAAGAGAGTGTGTACTCAGAAATCAAAGAGCAACTGGAACAGCCGGTACTGTGAAGCATTGAAAATTTCAGATGGACAGTGACTATGGTGAAACTTCCCCAGAGCTATTATTCTGACATTTGTAGTCTTGTTTGGTTGGCTCATCCTGCATCTCATCGGAATGATACTGTACTACGGGGCACCAACCCTTTCTTAAAAGAGCAAGTAGAACAGGAAAAACAGAATGTGAGCTGCCAATTACAGTGTGTCAACAACTTTTTCTCAAGAAAGCCACAAATAGCATTTCAAATTAATAGTTGTCATCCTGCTTCAGCTTGTTTTGGACACATCATCTTATTGGCTGGAGGTTGTCTCCCTCAGAGAAAGAGTGGCCTTGTTGTGGTAGAAGCTCATTTAAGGCTGAAAAATCATAGCTCATTTGCTTTCCAGAAGTCCATTGATTCTAGGATAATGGATTTTTCTGATGCTAATCTTGAAAGATTACCTAACAAATGAATGTTTCTACTCTTAATAACAGGATAATTCTTTCTCTGGTACATTTTCAAGAAGTGAATCAGTTGGTCTAAGATGAGTAGTACTGCAAAGTGCTATTTTCTTACCTTTTCAAAGGTGAATTCCAGAATTATTGGAACTGCAAGATTATTAAACTGGTGCCCAGGGAAGCAGAAACAGAATCAAGAAAAGAGATAGATGTTGCAAACTAACTGTAAAATGTCAAAACACCAAGTCTGAGCTGTCATTTTTAAAGACTTTGTTAAAATAAAGTCACTTATTAAACTGTAAGCTAAAAGGCACTGACTAAAAATTGGATTTGTTTGCCTGGATATTACCGAATAATTTAAAATGCCACTATTAATATTTATGCATTTAGAGAAACGTATTCATGGTGCCTCATTGGCTATTCCCAAGGATGCATGTAGATGTATAAAAACACAGTCTAATATTGTTAGCCATCCTTGCATTTATCTATCACATACAAATTCAGATTTTGAAAAAGAATCCAGTATTTTAACTGATGTCCATTAATTTCAATCTCTCATTATAACTTTGCTGCCTTTCTTCTCTTCTCTGAGAAAGAACATTTATTTTCAGTGTGCACACCTGGAAATACCTGAAGGCTGTGGAGATTTACCCAGGATCTCCTCATTTCTTTATTAAGCAGGTTCTATTGAGAACACACTACAAATTCAGTAAAATGGCATTCTGACTATTCACTCTTGTTCCAATGTGAGGACCATATTCTGCCCAGATTTTTTGTGCAAGTTTAATGATGCAACCTGATCCAGGCCACAACAGAAAGAAGTATTCTTTCTCTGAAGACATATATTTCTGATAATGTAGCCTTCTGGGAATGAACTTTGTCTTACAAGTTAAAACACAATCCAACAATTTCTTGGCCGGATTCCAACCAGGGGACTGTAGATAGACTTGCAATCCTTCTGCAAAGTAATTTTAACAAAGGGAACCTATAGTTTTCCTGACATCAACAATTCTACTCTGTTTCACATTTAATCTAAATGTTGCTTCATGATATGTTATAAATCAGACACTAAATTATCAGCCAAGGATTTCCATGCAACTACATGAATTCAGTCAAGTATTCCAAAACTCCCTGAGGAGGTATTACGATTTTTGTTTGTTTGTTTGTTTGTTTTGCACTGGTCTTTTGCCATCCCCCTACCATTGCCTTTCCTTGGTTTGCACTGCAGTTGCCTATAGACTTGTATAACTGGTTTTTTAGCATTCAATCAGAGACAGAAAATTGTATAGACTGAGCTTTCAAACCAGTGTCATGATTTTTTTAAAAAAACACAACACATTTATTTTATATTGCATGCCAGCTGGAGAAACTGGTATCTTGAATAAATATTCATTGCATTCATATTTTTGTGGGCAAAAATGTTGTTAGCATACAGTAATTAAGACATTCCATAAATAAATGCCTGGGGAAATGCAAGACAGGATCAAAGGAGAAGATTAGGCTGCTTGGCTCCCATAAAAAATGAATATTGGCCCAGTGGACCTTTACTTCTAAGCAACTGCTTCCTATGTTTCATTAAAAAAAATGTACTTTTATTTCATAAGAATGTGGGAAGAAGGATTCTCTTTGAGAAAAAAACAAAAACATGTATATCATCACTTTCAGTTTCATGTTAAAATAAGGAGCCGAATGAGGGTTGTTTTTCATCTCAGTGATTTTTTCATTTCATTCCAGAAAGATTTTTATCTCCTCTCATCAAATCAGCCACAATAAATTTCCTCTGGCCCTTAGGTTACCCTAGGTTCATTCTTAATTATAAATATTTTCACCAATAGCATTTAGAGCTTTGATAAGGGACTTAAATAAAGCATTTGACAAAGTAGATCACAGTCTACTTCTTGGTAAGATAGAACAATGTGGGATAGACCAGATGAATTTGCAGTAGATTGACCACCTGCACTCAGCATGTTGTTCTCAATGGAATGTCATCTGCATGGAGGGAAGCAAAGTTCTAACTTAGGCCCAATAGACTTCAACAACTTCATAAATGATCTAGATGAGGGGATAGAAGGGGAAACCATCAAATTTGTACACAACATCAAGATGGGTTGGGGGGAGCTAACACTTAAATCAGAGCTGTCAAACTTCCAGTCTGCGGGCTGAATGCATCACGTGCTGACCATGCCCACTTTAAGGAAGGGGGGAAAGTCCCTATATGTCATATGATGCTGCCGTGACAACATGAATTTGACATCCCTGCTTTATATGATAGACTTAACATTCTGAAGAATCTTGACAGAATTGAGCATTGGGCCCTATCCAACAAGATGCAGTTCGGAAGTGAGAAAAGTAAGGTATTTGGATCTAGAGAGTTCTAATGTCTAACAGATCTCCACTTAAGTATGAGCCAGCAGTGTACTGCAGCTGCCAAAAAGCTAATGTAGTCCTAGGTTGCATCAACAGAGAGATAGTGAAGTGAAGTGATAGTGCTACCAGTCCTTTATACTACACTGGTGAACCATTTGGAATACTGGATCCAGTTATAGTTACCTAGGAAGCATGCAGAGAAAAGCAACAAACATGATTAGTGGATGGGAGGCTAAGCCATATGATGAATAATTGAGGGAACAAGATGTGTCTAGTTTAACAAGAGAAGCACTAAATATTATGATGGCAGTCTTCTAGTACTTGAAGGGATGTCCCAGAGAAAATACTATTCTCCAAAGTAGTTGAGGGCAGAACAAGAAGTAATGAGTAGAAGATCTTTAAAGAAACATCTTACCTCCAGAAGTTGTAGGTGTTCCATCACTGAAGGTTTTAAGGACAGCCATTTGTCCAGAATAGTATAGGGTCACCTGCTTGAGCTTCTGTTTCCAAGGTCCCCTCCAACCCTGTTAATCTTTGTTCTATGAAATAGCCATTTTGTTGGGGGGAAAAATCAATGCCTCAGATGGTGAAGGGACATTAATGGTCTTATTTCTATCAATTCTTTGGAATGGGTGAAAAAATCATGCAGAACAGGTAAAATACCAGATAATCCAAGAAAGCCAAATGTCCTTATTTTCCAAAAGGAAAAGCAGGAAGTACTGATCAATCCCTTTTGTATTGCTATCTGGAAAGATTTGAGAGCAAAAGTAACTGTATTGATCAAGATATTCTGAAATCAATGAATTATAATTATAATTCTATATAATTATAGAAAAAATAGATTTGCTGAGAATACATCTTACTTCATGTTGTTTCTAATCTTGTTTCATTTTTCTTTTTCAATTTCCATAGTAGATATGTTTGAATGCTATGGAAGTACAAAATTTGACTTCTACAAACACTTGAGAAAGTACTATACGGCATTCAGAAAAGCAAATTAATTAAGTATGAACTAGATGATGTCAACTGAATGACTCTATGATAGTCTTGGTAATTCATATTCAAATCCATACTTATGAACTTTAATGGTTCCCCATCATATTGGAATGAGGTATAAATACTCAATACTCTTCAATATTGTCATTAATTATTTGAAGATAAAAGAATGAAATCTTATCAAATCTACAGGTGGCTTAGAACTGAATGGGATAGCTAATTCAAAATGATCTTAGTTAATATATTTGCAGCATATTCTAGAAATAACAGAATGCATTTTAACAAAATGTAACATTTTTCACGTAGAACTGGGGTTTTCAAATTTGACAGCTTTAAGACTTGTGGACTTCAACTCCCAGAATTCCTCCTCCAGTCATGTTAGCTCAGGAATTCTGGGAATTGAAATCCACAAGTCTTAAACTTGCCAAGTTTGAAGACCCTTGACTTAGAAGAATAAAATAAAATCAATCTTAAGATGAGAAATATTATTTTCAGGATAAAGTTGATCCAATCCTGAATCTTAACCAGTAGTATGACATGAATGTTAATGACAATTTGTAATACATCAATAGAAGTATAGTTTCTAAAACACAGTAAATAATAACTTATGATTCAGTTAGTATACTCTATTATTTCCAGTTATTGATTGTATTGTTTCAAAAGATTCAGAAAAATCTTGAAAGAGAAGTCCCTTGCAATGGGCATTAGGTTTTATGAGAAAAACTGAGTAAACTTGGAAAGAATTATTAAGGGGAGATAAGATGATAAGTTTTTTAAGTATTTGAAGGTCTGTCATGTAGCAAAAGATCAAGATTATTATCAGTTGTCCCCAGATGGTGAACATGGAATATAATTTTAAATTAGAGAAGGACAAATTCCAGCTGATAGTTAACAAAGACCTCCAATAGGTAAGAGCAATTTACAATGGAACTAATTTCTGAGGTAGTTGGTTAGTCCTCCTCACTGGTGCATTGAAGCCAAGGTTGAACAGACATCAGTCTGGGTTGTCTTAGTGGCAGGTTGCCCCAAGCAGCCCAAATGGTTTCTTTCAATAGTATAAGGCTTTGCTTTGCTTTGCTTTGCTTTGCTTTGCTTTGCTTTGCTTTGCTTTGCTTTGCTTTGCTTTGCTTTGCTTTGCTTTGCTTTGCTTTGCTCTGCTCTGCTTTGCTTTGCTCTGCTTTGCTTTGCTTTGCTTGCAGAAGCAAAGCTTTGAAAGTTTCCTTCACTGCATGAAATATTTCTGTGAAATATTCCTTTGATGTTTTCTTTGTGGAGAAAGCATCCCCCTCATTTTTTAAAGGAAAGGGGATAGATTACTTTGGTTCCCTTTTTTCAGAGTTGTTCCCTACAAGTTTTGACTAGCTAGTTTTCAGAAGAGGCTTCTGGTCATTTACTGGCTGTCAGTTACGGCTGTGAGGTGATTTACAGTGCCTCAGTGAAGGTGAAATGTGAGAGTCTCACACACCCACAATAGGTCACTAGTCCTGAAAATGCTCTGAACTTCTTTAACATCTCTTCTATTTCATTCAGTGGATTTTCTCTTTCTCTGCTGTTCATCCTACTAAAGTCCTTATGAAACAAAATGTTATTTCATTGTTCTTCTGCTAAGAAAAAGCTCAAACCTCCTCTCTTTTCTGCTGATTATCTTTAACTGTTTTGTTTATTTAAGACACTTTATCCCATATTTTAGTTGAAAAGACATAAGAAGGCAGTTTCTTCTCTCATTCCTTCAGAAAGTTATCTTTCAAGAAGTTACTGGTTTTGAAGTAGTCCATGGGATTAAAATATTACTAATACTGCTGGTAATTCTTTGCTCAACATAACTTACAGTAGTATTAATTTTCTTTCCCAACGAATCACATGACATGATATTACATGATAAACTTCAACAATAAATTTTCAGTTCTCATCCTCTACCCCACAACATTTTCATACAATATTGGAATTTTGATCACACACACACACACACACACACACACACACACACACACACAAAGAGCCGCAATGGTTAGAATGCAATATTGCAGCCTAAATCTCCTCAAACTGCCAGGAGTTCAATTCTTTCGATCCTGGCCTGCTCAAAGTTGACACAGCCTTCCATCCTTCCAAGGTCAGAAAAATGGGACCCAGATTGTTGCTGGGTCTGTAAAATGCTGGGAGAGGGCTGTAAAGCACTGTGAAATGATATATAAGTCTAGGTGCTATTGCTATATTATCTCTCTTTTTGTCATGCTAGTTTCGTTCAATTTCATTTCCGGTAGAAAAGGCTAGAAGGTTATCCAGTTCTTCCTGTATAGCACTATAAAGATGTTCTGGTATATGCCAGATTTGTGGCAGCAAGAAATTTCATTAACATGCTGCAGTCTTTGATGCCAGGACCATTAATTAAAATATTGTATAAGATGGGTCTCATAACAAATTCCTGAGGAACCTGCTTAGTAACTTCTGTCTGGAGAGAGAAATCATTCTTCTGTTATTTAAAAAAAGTTGTCATAGTCTCATCAGTTGATTCTTACCTGGTCTTAAAATAATTTATTAATTTTTATGTTTCCAATTAAGAACAGGTTCTTTTATTTGTTGAATTCTAGACAGAAATAACTATCATCATAAGGTCTCTTGGAAAAAATAGGATGACAATTATATTCAACTACTTTGTGAGCAATGTGCTTACTTGGGGTGTTTTTGGATTATCTGACATAAACGAAGTAGCGTTGGATTCCAGCTGTGCAATCTTAATGACATCTGTAAAAATGAAGAACTGCAAGGCAGAGCATATATTTCACATAAGGACACTATTATAGGAAGGATACGCAACAACTTCACCCATGTCACTTTAAATTGCATTTGAGCAGCTCAGATAATCTGATGGCACAAGCGTGCATGTCACATTTAGAAGTCCAGGGTTCTAAAGTACTTTTAACTGGGCAGGGTTGAAAATGATACATCTTAAGTTTTGCAAGCAGTAATAAAGTGGTAGATAAAATAGTAGGAGAACTGACTGGGCCTCAGCTATTAAAGCTGATATTTTTGTTACAATCTTTTGCTCTATGTCAGTTTGCAGTGTGAGCTCAGATCAAGAACTCTTATAGGCACCTTCTTTCTCTATAGTAATAGCAGGCTCAAAATTTACTGTAGAATATCCCAGGATTAACTGCAAATGCACAGTCAAGGATGTGTGTCAAGGCAGATGTGGTCTTAAAAGGAGCTATGTTTGTTTAAAGATATAGGAAGATATCTCTATAAATATGCTATGTGCAGTGCAGAAAAATATGCTAAAATAAATTGGATTGCCCTGTTGAACTCCATAATGCTATTCCAGTTTTAATGTTGGACCAATTAAGGAAAGCAGTTGGTGAATTCTCCTGGATTTATCACCCCTCCCATGAGTGTCTCCTGCTTTGTGTGAAAACCAGCCACCAATCATTCTTAACATATTTTGGGCAGGATTGGATAAAACAGTGTGAGGACTTCAGAGAGGGATGCAGGAAAGAGTACAACGCTAATGCCCCCAAATAGCTAAATTTCTAGGTCAAGGGGCAGAAGTAAGGTGAACAAGCTTTATCCTGGATGGGACTAACAGTACCCAAAAGGATCTGATGGAGACATACAAAGGTATATACCGAGGCAAAATGACAACTCCTTCCCCAGATAATAAAACACCAAAAGGTACAGCCATGAGAATGTTTCTGTTGGTGGAAGCAAGATTTATAACAACCAAAAAAAGAATACGACTGCATTGGTTAAGCAAGCTTTCAGCCTAAGATCTGGCACATCATATCCATCAGATTCTCCTCCTCCTCCTCTTAAAAAAAATCTTTAAAATAACAAACTTTAGTGATCATAGAGAGATTTCCAAAGTTTGATATCTTGCCATTAACACAGAGAGAAAATACTGTGAAATCTGATGTGCTAAAAAGACTCGTTCCCTGCATAAATGGAAACACTGTGTCATGGGATTATATATTATTCTATTATCATTTTTACCTGAAACATGTGGTGAGTTATTAACACATACATCTTCACCCATTTCCAGGTCAGACAGAAGAATTCTACATACAACTTCTTTTGTCAATGAATTCTTTTAGCAAATAAAGATCTCAACTCTCAATGTTGCAAATTATATTGACTTAGATTTTTTTCTGAAATTCTAAGCTACGTACAACTACAAGCCCCCTTTTATCTTTCATTCTGTATTTTAACTTGTATTAAGGTACATATTGTATTTTTAATGAAGTCTGGGCCAGTGACCTGTAATATGGTTTCAATGAATTGATTAAACATGCTAAATCATTTCAATAGCAAAAATTATGTTGAGAGAACAGGGAAAACTTGCATTAGAATTGCAACAGCTAATAACAATTTTAATCTATTTTAGGTATGAGTTGAAGATAAGACTCAGGCAACATCACAGAGATATGTCAGATAAAAATGGCTGGAACACATTCATGTCATAGTTAAGGGAATGTTGGGATAAGCTTCAAGATAGCAAAGCATTAATAATTTGCTAAATAAGTATATGATTGTTGTGCAACCATGTGCAAAATACCCCCAGATTACCATCAGGTGGCTAACAACAAGAAATGCACCCATGTTTTCTTTCAGCAGTCAGTGTAGACACAGGTATATTAGGGACACGTGTTACCAGATTTATCTGGAGGAGTCAAACCTGCTTCCTGAACTTTCAAGCTTTTTGCCTCTTGAACTTTGATCTTCTTTGCCCTGGTTCTCAGCCCACAAGGTCTTCACCATCCAATTTTTCTTGTAGGAGTCATTTGGTAAGAACTTTATTTTAAGGAGGCAGTGAGTCACAATTAGAATAAAAAATGCACAGCAGCAAAACTTTTGTGGTCTTCAGCTAGATTCATTAGAAGCTTATTGCTCGGACTAGATTAAGAACAATGTCTAAGAATCATGCTACACTAGAATTGACACCAACTTTCATACAAAGCAAAATTGCCAGGCAATCTAGCTAAAAAGTAGACACTGAGTTTGTCAGCTGAAAATCTGACATCCCAGGTTTGAGATCTGAGCACCAGATGACAGGATAAGCTCCTGTCATTTGCCTCAGCTCCTGCCCATCTAGCAGTTCGAAAGCGTGCAAATACAAGTAGATAACTACCACTTCAGTTAACAGCACCTTGGCATATAGTCATGCTGGCCACATGATCAGGAACATATCTTCAGACAAACCTGGCTCTCTCAGCTAAGAAATTGAGATGACCACCACATCTTAGAGCCAGAAATTATTGGATAAGGGAAAACTTTATCTTTACTTTAAATATACTTTTTTAAAAAAACAACATCCATCATATTTATGTTCTAAGTAAGTGTTCTCTGAAATAATGCTTTAATATAGAAAATGCCCCCAAAAGAAAGAATTCTTGGAAAATATTTGTGATGCCAATTTAAATATCTAACATAGGTTAAAAAAACTTTGGAATTAATAGAATAACAAATTTACAGAGTTGGAAGGGAATTTGGACTTTTAGTCCAGCCCTCTGCACAAGAAGGAAATCCTATGCCATTCTGGAAAAATGGTTGTCCAATTTGTTCTTTAAAATCTCCAGTGATGGGGCACCCACAACTCCTGAAGGTAAGCCATTACATTGGTTGATTGTTCTCAATACCATGAAATTTCTCTTGGTCGGTTCCCCCTTTGATTAGTTTCCATTGATCGCTTCTTTTCCTGCCATCATAACAAGAGTATAAAATCAGTAGGGTGCACTCTTTCCTAAGGCTGGGATAAAATAATCATCAGGAAAAGCTCTTAGTGTCAGTAGGATGAATAAACCAGCAGCAAAGGACAGATAAATAACATTCAGGTTAAAGAGCTTTTTTAAAAAAAATTAAGCTTGAAGTCCTGGGAAAAAGGAGATATTTATCAGACACCAAAACCACAGAAGCCATCTTGTATAAAATCCTCTGTGCCACATGCTGCCATTGGTTTGCCAGAATCCTTTTCATTTCACCAGTCTATGGCCAAATGTCATGTATATTCTCATCCATGTTAAATTGTTTAAGTGGTCCTCCTTCATTCCCAAAGTGCACTTGAGTTTTTGCATTCTTCTTTTTCACATATTTTCTACTGGCCTGGCCTCTGATTTTACACTTGATCCAGACCGCTTTTTGTCATCAACACATGCATGGGTGGTTTGCTAGTCCTGTTTCTAGATTTGTTCTTTGGTACAGATACATGGAGTTTGTGTTACTACTGATAAAAGTCCATAAACAACATTAATAAAAGCTGCTGAGTGGTCTACACGGTAGCATAGAAAGAACAGAGAGAAGGAATAATTGAGATGGAAGGCAACACATTAAGTACAAAATGTAAATGGAGCATCCTCCCCCACGGAATTCCTGTGTAATTATTTCCCAAATCCCAAGAAATAATTTAATTAAGATACCTTGTAAATTCCATGAGTAATTTAGAGGTGAAGAAAGAAACTTGGAAGAGATCCCATAGAGGAAAGCTGATAATAATGTGTGATTTCAATTACCATAAAGACTGAGTAAAGAAATAATTGGATTATCACAAAGACATAGATATAGAACTCCTAAATGAGTATTCTGTGACCCTGATTGATTTTATGACATCTGTTTGGAGAGCTGAGTTTAATGTATTCTTGTGCTCTGACTCATGAGTGCTGAATAAAGATGCTTTTCTTTTTAATTGCTGCAACTCTGCACCCAAGATGGCAACCCATTTTATCATTGATGGAAACGCTTGCCTTATCACATCTGCCAGTTTCTAGGTACAAGTTAATTATAATTCCCTTCTCCTTCCCTTACGATTTTCCCATTAAAGACATTCAGTTAAAGTTCTTGAAACTAATTATTTCCTTGTCATTTTGGGACCAAAAGCTATTTTACAGCCTGGAGGGTTGTGTCTTTTCTTGTTTTTTTTTTTACTATATACAGCTATAACTACGGGAACTAGGAGACAGAGTGTTCAAACCTCTCCATCTGTCACTTTCTTTATCGCTCTTCCAAAGTACACATTAGTTAGAACTCTCCAATTCAATCACAATGGTAGTTCTGCAATTTTTTATCACAGCTATTGGAAAAATACTGGTTGCAAATATGAGGGACCAGTACAAAAAATGCTTTGGTTAGTTCATGTAGAAAGAAAGGATCAGATTGCAATACAAATATAAGAAGAAACATAAACAAGAGAAAGAGAAAATAAAAAAGTTGTGGTTGAATAGAATTGATTAGATTCTTTAAAAGAAAGGTGAATTTTTTAAGGAAGAAAAGTGAGTGGTGTACGAAGAGATGTAAATATGGATGGTTCAGAAGGATAGAAATGTAGACATACAATATATTATGTTCAGGTAAAATGAATGCTGTTGGTGAACTATAGTTAACTAGACTTCCTTTTGTTACCTCTTTATCTCTACCTTTAATTACTTTTATTTCATATTCTTTTCCTGAACTCTGTACAATGTTGCATGCCTCAAAAGGTAAGAGCTTCAAAATGTTCCATCTTTACAAATAACTGGGGCTTTTTTTTGATATTGTATAAAAGCAGTAACATTTCTCATCAGATTAATGTCTGTGCTCTAAACTGTGCCTCATTTATGTAAGCTGGTTTGATATTGGGGGTGGGATTGGGGGGGATTTCAGAATGTATACTATATTTATATGCCTCCATTTGTTCTCTTTTTCCTGAGAAGCACCAAACAATTTTAATAAGCTCTTTCCAATTCTCTGTTTCTCCTGAAAACAAAAATGTGCATGAGTATTACCACACTCTGAAGGAATGAATCATTAAAGAGAACAAAAGAATGTGCCTGCTTTTAGGCATTGTTACCACCTAGGATATGAATACACACCCAGCCATTAACCCTTTAGCAAAGAGAATAGACTATAGTCAGCACAATGGAGGCTTAACTTCATTATATATACAAACACTAGAAGATTCTGATATGTGCTGCCTATAAGCAGAATAAGGATAAACCATCAGATTAGCAATGTTTAGATCAGAGGTGTCAAATCTTTGCAATTTTAAGAGTTGTGGACTTCAACTCCCAGAATTCCCTAACCAGTATGGCTGACTGGGAAATCTGGAAGCTGAAGTCCGTAGGTTGGAAGATTGGACCCCTCTGATTTAGATCAGTTATTCCCCTTCTTTCTTATTATTTTACTTAAAAGTTAACCAAAACTTTCTCCTTATAAATAAAATTACTAATCAGTAATCAGTGGCACATTTTGTAATTAACACAAAAAAGAGGGATATTCATTATGGTGGCTGTTATTAAACCAGCCTAAGAAACATTCATATATTTTAGCTAGTCATTTAACTTTGCTTGACATTTTCACTGTAATGTATGCTAATTTAAAGCTTTACTAAACAGGTAGGATTTTTCTTTTCTTACTCTGAAGAGGCCATTAAATATTTCACCAATTGAATAGGAACAAACATAAAAGGACCCCTCATTTGTCATCATCATCATCCACATTAACTGCTTAATAAGCTCACATTCTGTGGCTTACTTTTCTTGCAGAAATCTTAGAAAAGTCAGCTACTTTCAGCAGTTGCCACTAAGCATTAGGTGAGCGTTCAACTTTTTTCCCATTATGTTTGAAGTGCTCCACTATCTTAAAGTTTATCTCTGTTTTTGCTTCATGTGTTAGTTCAGTACATTTTGATTGCTGGAATCAGACCGGTTGCCTTTCTATTCAATTTTTTTTTCAATTTATGGATCAGCTAGTGATTCTGAAAAGTTCCCAAACAGGACTGGTGCAATTAATACATCCTCCTGCTCGTGTTTGTGCTGTCCCAGCCATTCTATGGGAATTGGATAGTTACTTAGGAATTATAAGCTGTCCCCTTAAGGGAAGGCATCATGGTAAATGTAGTTAAAGGTATCCTGGGAAATGTAGTCCATGTCATGTGGCCACATCTGTAATCCCGATTGGTCACTAGTTTGACCCTTGATGGGTTGGGGGAGTTTTTCCTCACTTTTCCTGAACTCACTAACACATGGCAACTGCTTTCTATCACTACAAGATGGGTTAGGAGATTTTGCTACAAGGCAGATATACAAAGGATTGGTCATTAAAGAAGAACTTCATCACAAACGTGAGTTATGAGGATACCTGATGAACCAATAAATGTAATTTGTTATGGATGTCTTGTTGAATTATCTATCTGCATCTGTACAGTTTACAAATCCACCTCTGTGCAGAAGACAGAAAAGTAAAAGATGATCTCCTGAGGCCCATCAATATAAAGATTGTTAATTTGGATTTGTGATAAAGCAAAGTAATATTGAAGCCAGGAGTGAATATGCAATGTTAATCTAAACCTGCATGTATCATCATCTCTCTCTCTCTCTCTCTCTGTGAGCATCGGAATTTTTGACATGCTGGTTGGATGGTGGGACGGGTTGGAATTCCCCCACATGTTACAAACAAAGAGAACTACCCACCCACCCCCCTCTTCTTTGCTCAATTTGTCTTCCTGCTATCTCAAAGACTCCATTTGCATAACAAGGAGAGTCAGATATTTCCCAGCTCTCAAAGGAAAACCAAACCTCTATCTTTAAACCTTCTACAAATGCAGTGAGAGACTCATGACTGTATGCTTGTCAGTAAAACAAAAGCTGTTCTTCCTCTGCTCATCTGGAAGTCAGGAAAAGCCATAAAGAGGCCAGGGTTATAAATATTCCTTCAGCCAGAGCCGTCTCCAGAACAACAGGCATGTTCCTTCCTCCTGAAGAGAGACACTTAATCTAGCAATGATTTAAACAAAGTCAGCATCTTGCCTTTTGCTATGATTTTTTTTACGAAGTCTCTTAAGATTGACCAGAGTGTTTATCCATTGATGACCCCTTTTTGCAACTCTTATGGACAATTTAATCAATTTAATTCAAATATTCCAAGATTAACTGCAACCTAACAGACTCAAATAAAGCAGCCTACATCTCCATCTGGTGGTCAAGAAGAAATTTACAGGGAAGTTAAAGAATTCTTACCAGGCAGTATCGCCATTATGCAGATGCATGGACGGAGCTGGTCAAGATCTGTGACACCCCCAAAAGCAAGTTGCGCCTCGAGAGCCTCTTCCTGATGCAGAAGGAGTTAGAGGAGCACCTCGCACGGTGGAGAGACAGTGAAAATAAGCTTAAATACATACAGTCTAACCTGAAAGACCCAGAATTCCGAGGAGGAGAACAAAAAACATGAAGACAGTGTTCGGGAAGTCAGAAACTCCCTCCAGGCCATGATCTTCAATGTGCTTCAAAAGGAACAAGGAGTGAGGAGAAGTCCATATCCGACAGAGGTCTTCAATCACAAGCAGCTTCTTCCCACCATTCTAAGAAAGCCTCCTCCCTGCATCCCAAACTGGCTAGATTGCAAGCAGCCTCCAGTGTCTCGCACCAATTCTCTGCTGCCGGCTCTCACCATCCTTCCAGAACATCCTCCCAACGTAGCAGCGCATCTCAGGCCTCCAAAGTAGCAAGTTACGCCGAATAAGCTGTAGAAGCCCAAATTGAAGCTGCAGCAGCAGAGGCAGATTTACGTATTACAACAGAGGTGACACTGCAGAAGGCTGAACTGGCAAAACAACAAGCAGAAATGGCCAAAGCTCAGGCCAATCAACAAGCAGAAATGGCCAAAGCTCAGGCCAATCGACAAGCAGAAACGGCCAATCAACAAGCAGAAATAGCAAAAACTCTAGCCCAAGTGGAGTTACCCAAATGACAAAGAGATACGGCAGCGAAGGTGGCTAACAATGCCTCCCTCAACTTTGACCTCGACGAGTTGGGAGAAGAGACCCCAGATACTCAGGACAAGGCCTACATGGACGGGCAGCACTTGCTACAAAATGAGCAGATGGAACTGCCTCAGTTGCCTAACAGTCTTCCACAACCAGAGAAGCACAGGGATGAATCTCAACCACAGACTTTACACATCAGTTACGCAACTGATGTTGTACGACCTAAAGTACGAGATTTACTTCCCACCAACAGCAAACCTTCCCCAACTGATGTTGTGCGTACTAAGGTCCGAGATTCTCTTCCCAACACTAGCATCCCTACTCCAAAGTCTCATGGCCTGCCAGGTGAGAAAATTAGCCCACCAGTGCTCACAACAACTTCTCGACGAATCAACATGCCATCATTGACAACTGCCACACTCAATCCACAGGCAGCAGCATTCCTGCCACAACCTCAATACCAATCCAGCTCCTGGGCATCACAACGTAACTGTGCCCAGCCTACACAGTAGCGTGACACTCAACCATCGTCCCCAGTATGGGAGAAAGACATCCTCCATAATTACTGGGAAGAAGACTACAACCCGCCGTTGACTTACAACCTGAACCCACCCTAAGAGAATCTAGGGGGCGAACCCTCTATGTCAATACCTCCCCCCAACTCAGCAAATGCTGAAGATTACTGGAGAAACCTGACTGTACAGAGTGGAAAGCTAAATTTGCACGCCAATGGAGTTCGCAGATTTTCTGACAAGCCAGGCGGCGAGTATCTAGTATGGAAGAAACTCTTCCTGCACCCCATTCAGGTGGCACATCTGAACCCTGATGAAATAATCAGACACTTGATAGCATGACTAGGGCCACAGTCTGCTGACATACCTAGGGCACTTTTGGCATCCCACTTAGACAACCCAGCTGCTGCCCTACAGTTACCATGGAAAAGGTTTGACGAACTGTATGGCGCTTCTGAAGACATAGAAGCAACACCCTTGGATAGCCTCAACAGTTTTCCTAAAATTCATATCAACAAGCCTTGCCGAATCCTAGACCTTGCTAACATATTTGTCCAGCTGAGAATGGCACAACAGGATCCCAACTTACCAGGACTCGCCTGTCTCAATCAGGTTGACACGCAGAACAAAATTGTTCAAAAACTTCCACAGGTACTACTTGAAAAGTGGCTCCAGTTGACTGACACCTTCATGGCCAAGGGTCACCACCACTTTATACCCTTCACACTTCTTGAAGAATTTGTGTCCCACAAATTTGTGTGTGCAACACACACCTGGCCCATGGACCCAGAGCTGTTAGTCTCCCTAATAACAGAAGATACAACAACAAGCATATATAGCCGTCAGGCCCTATGCACACAACCAGGGAAAGACCCTTCATGGTTGTCCATAAAACCAAGCTCGACTCTTCATCCACACACAGTTGGGGAGAGGACTCATCAGATACAACTCAATTTAGATCTCCAAATACAACGAGAATACAGTTTTGTCCTATGCACCACACTCGTCACTTGCTGAACAGCTGCACTGGGTTTGCAGTGAAATCATTGACCCAATGAAAAGAGTTACTAAGAGAGTACCAATACTGTTAAAAGTGCTGCGAATCCAAACACCCATCCAAGTACTGCACAGCCAAGGTACAATGCAATAGTGACCAGCACCCGACCATGTTGTATACAGACTCCGAGCCGCCACCGCAGATATCTTGTAGCCCTCCTTTGGACAAGGAGCCTCAACATAACACAGAAGCATACAGGGCTCCTCAGCAGACTGCCAAACTGCAACCAAATGAAGGATGAGTGTCAACTGCACAGCACTGTGCACTGACTCACCACACCCTCGTTCATGTCTTCCCATCTGTTTTGCCAAAGTGTACCCTGAAGGACACTGAAGATGCCGTGAAAATGTACATGCGGATAGACACTCAAAGCACCTGCACCCTGGCCAGACTCGCATTCTTTGACTTCCTTGAGGTGCAACAGAATGAACTTCACTTCACTGTATCAACGTGCCATGGACCAAGAAGCACAGCGGCGAGGAGAGCTACTGGACTCTGCATAGAGTCATGGATGGAAGTTCCCGTTCCCACTACCGCCCATATTTGAATGCAATGGGATACCGAACGACCGCAGTCAGATCGCAACACCTGAGGTCATAAGTACCATGCCTCACCTACAGCACCTGGCTCATCACTTTCCCACTCTAGATATGGAAGCTGAGATCCTACTCTTGCTGGGAAATAATGCCCCACGTGCCTTTCTCTTCTCTAAATCAGTCAGCTGCCCTGTAGATGGCCCAGTGTCCATCAAATCTCCACTAGGGTGGGGGATCGTAGGAATTATCAGTGACGATTGGATGCAGGCTCCAACCCAGGCAAATGTCTTAGCACCATCCATTCCAACTGCCTTCCAAAGCCCTTTAGCACTATCGAAAACAAGAATGCCGTTCCAGCCTAAAAGGCCGCCAGCAATCAGTACACTTTCACTAGGACACCCTAAATGGCCGCCAGCAACCACCAGATGTCCACCAAGACACTCTACATGGGCATATGGCTACGCAACACCCTTTCCAACAGCTTCCCAATGCCCTTTGACATCATGGAAGCAAGAATACTGTTCCAACCCTAAAAGGCCACAAGAGGTGACCAGCAGACTTTCACCTTTGCTGCCAAGAGTACCTGTACACCCTAAAAGGCCACCAGAGGTGACCAGAAGACTTTCACTTTTGCCACCAAGAGTACCTGTACACCCTAAAAGGCCACCAGAGGTGACCAGCAGACTTGCACCAAGAGACCGAACTTGAAGATTGAACCTCAAGCTTTGCAAGCTTTGCTTTGTTTGATGCTTTATTAATATTTACTGTTTTTCTTAGTTATACAGTTAACTGATAAATCTTAGTTATGTAGTTATATGCTCTTCATAGTATTACTTTTTACTGATTATCTTAGTTCATAGTCCTTTTTCCTCTCTCTTCTTTTAATAGTGGAATTTACAGTTCCAGGCAGGGAGTATGCTGTTCCAGCCAGTCTATGGGAATTGGTTACCCTGTTTCTCACAAAATAAGGCCAGGCCTTATTTTATTTTTTGACCCCTGAAAAAATGACTAGGCCGTCTTTTGGGGGGTGACTTAATTTCCTCCCCCACCTAGAGCAGCCCATACACACGTACCTTGCCGCGAGACCGCTTCTATCAGCCAACAAAAGCTCCCCGAAGGCAGAGTCCCCAGCTGCTTCAGGGCGTGGCATAGCTGCCCGTGTCCCCTCGCCACTAGACAGTCTCTTTCAAGTGATGGAAGCTCCCTAAGTGCAGTCACCAGCCACTTCAATCAGCTGGTAGAAGCGGTCTCAGGGTGAGCGCACACACACACACTCCCCTAGCCATGAGGCCACTTCTATCAGCTGACAAAAGCTCCCCGAAGGCAGAGTCCCCAGCTGCTTCAGGGTGAGGCATGGCTGCCCATATCCCCTCGCCATTAGGCAGTCTCTTTCGGGTGATGGAAGCTCCCCAAGTGCAGTCTCCAGCCACTTCTATCGGCTGGTTGAAGTGGCCTCACGGCGAGGGGAGTGTGTGTGTGTGTGCGCTCGCCCCGAGGCTGCTTCTACCAGCTGATCGAAGTGGCTGGTGACTGCACTTGGGGAGCTTCCATTGCCTGAAAGAGACTGCCTAAAGGCGAGGGGACACGGGCAGCCGCGCCACGCCCTGAAGCAGCTGGGGACTCTGCCTTCGGGGAGCTTCTATCAGCTATCAGGGTATTCTAGTCTAAGCTACCTGCAGGACACTCCTAAAAGCAAGTTTTCTCCCCCCCATCCTTCCCCCCTCATTTGTCTTCACCTCGTGTAGTTCTAATGAACGATGTGAGAAGTGGCGGGGAAACACATGGTTTAAATAGGCCTAAATTTTGGGGGCGGGGCTTAATTTCACCTCATGTGTAGAAATCATGCTGTGCCTTCCTATTGTTGGGGGCCGTATTGTTGGAGAAACACGGTAGTTACTTAGGAATTATGAGCTGTCCCCTTAAGGGAAGGCATCATGGTAAATGTAGTTAAAGGTATTTTGTGAAATGTAGTCCATGTCACGTGGCCACATCTATAATCCCAACTGGTCACTAGTTTGACCCTTGATCAGTTGGGGGAATTTTTCCTCACTTTGCCTGAACTCACTAATGCATGGCAGCTGCTTTCTATCGCTACGAGATGGGTTAGGAGATAACCATCTTTTACTACAAGGCAGATATACAAAGGATTGGTCATTAAAGAAGAACTTCATCACAAACATGAGTTATGAGGATACCTGATGAACCAATAAATGTAATTTGTTATGGATGTCTTGTTGAGTTATCTATCTGCAACTGTACAGTTTACAAATCCACCTCTTTGCAGAAGACAGAAAAGTGTTATATAAAAATTCAGATACAGAAACCAACTGCTGCTGCTCTTGAAGATAATATGTCACTATCATGGCTAGGAAGCCTTAATAAGCCTTCCAGAAATCTGGCTTTTAGTTCAAGCCCCCTAGAGGTTCCTAAACACAATTCATTTGCATCAAAGCGGTATCACTATTGCACTCCTGTGTGAAGAGCAAAGAAAAGCCTTGCTGGAAGGTTCAGCCCATAGATTCATCTGGTCCAGTCTTCTTGGGTCCCCACCGTTGCCAATTTGATGCTTTCATATATCCAAACTATCCACAAGAAAGAGCTGAAGAAGCTTGTTGGAAGACAAGTGAAATATCTTCAAAGAAAAGCCAGAAAGTCCAGCCGCCTCTTGAAAGAGCACTTTTGGGACATTCACTGCATCGAACTAAAACTATCCTGTACATTTGGGTAAAATGTTTCTGCTGTTTCATGGCATTTCTTATTGTTGTATGATAGTCTACCTTGGACATTATTGATGGAATTTAATACAATCTATTTGTGAAAATTTGTGTACCAAATTTTCTCTTAAGTTATAATATAGTGTAAATTTTATAGATTTAGTCCATGTTTTCCCATTGTTGTGTCACAACTGTTTTTTGTTTAGGTTTTTCATCTTTTTTATCAGACAGAATGGTCTTGAGAATGCCTTGAGGATGGTCAAATGAGACAGCACATATCCCTCAGTTGCATCATGGGCAGAGCAAAAAGTTCAGGAGGAAGCCTCCCTAAATTATTAGGCAGCAAAGGTGACAGCAGGAGAATTGCACTCTTAGACTAGCAAGATTCTGTTAATGTAGCTTTATAATAAAGAAGTTTATCTGGTCATGTTTCCCATCTGATCTACCTAGCAAGCTGAGATCAATCCTACGAGTCTGCCTATATCTCAATAATTACATTTCTTACAAGAGCCCCTTCTGCTGCTGTTCCTTCAGCAGTTGATGTTTGCGACCCATTTTTATACATTTTAAAATTGCTTTTGAATTCTTCGCATACTAATTAAGTTTTTATAAAAAATTTAGGTATACTTGATATGGATTTATAGTCATACTAAAAATATCTAGCAGTCATTTTAACCTGAAAAACAGAATGGGAAAAATAGCTAAGCAGAACTTCCAGGGGCTGAATTTTTGTTGTTTTAGAATTGGGGAAGGGGTATGCTAATAGAAGACTCTAAAAGTACTAGATGTCTTTTTAAAAACATACGTTTTTAGCTATCAGTGCTTTGACTGATGCAAGTGCTTTGAAAACAGAATGGAGAACAGAGAAATATTCTATCCAATACTGATCTATCAATTTCAAATTTTAATATAAAATATCCAGAATTTCCTTTGCATGACTCAACTGAAGGCACACTTTCACTGTGATATTTTAAAGATCAAAAATCTAAATTCAAGATATATTGATTTAAACACTTTTATACCCACTTTACTAAACACATCACTAGAAACCAGAATCACAAGACTACATCTGATTTACTTTGGCCATGTCATGTATACAAATTTATTGGAAAAGGCAGCGATGCTAGGAATAGTTAGTGGATCGAGAAGAAAGGGAAACAAAGAATTCCCTGGACTGATAACCATCAAGTGGAGTGATACAAAGATGAACATCCAATAACTGAAAGAAGCTGCGCTTGATAGGGTAGCATGGAGAGCACTTGCCTATAAACTCACCAAGATTCAGACACGACTGAATGATTAAAACAACAAAAACAATAAAAAATCCACTTCTCATAACCATTGCTTTTTTATTATTTTAATGAGCTTATTGTTATTAATCTTGTTACAGTGCAACTTTTAAATTATTGTTGATTATACTGGCTGAAGAGCCCGGTTTCCAAAATACGTTTCTTACCTTTTATCAAAGTCCTGCCACACAGCTGTTTTTGGTCAATAATTTTTCTTGTAATCTTCTGACATAAAACCTCCCTCATTCATATGAAAACTTAGCATCCTATTCCACACCAATTACTGTGGTTAACAGGCTGGACAAACTAATCTCACACCTATAAATCTGTCACAAAAGAAGGCATTTCCAGGTAACCACAGGATGTATATTTTTCATCTTTAGACCAAAAATTTGGGGGAACAAAACTGCCTCCTGAAACTATGTGTCTCCTTTCAAAGCGATTCAATAGAATTCAAACCTTTGTACTCCCCACAGCAAATGAATTTGTTTGCTATAAACCAGATATCACCTTGTGACATCATTATCATCAGACATTCTTCCACTATTCAAAGAAATACCTTCCAGTTATGGAGCTGTATGGAAAGGGCTCTCGTATTGATTGTCCAAAGAATGAGTCAATCCATGCATACTGGCAACAAAACAGCTTCGTGACTTATCCACCGTTTATTAAAGCACTGTTCATTTTCAACAGATGTTTGATTACATTACAAAACCCATTTTAGGGATTCTGGCAAATGGGTGTTTCCATTATTACACAGGCAGCATGCAAAGTATTACCATTAGGAAAGCGCAGGGATTCAGAGCAGGAAAAAAATGATAGACATGGCCAATATAAACAAGACAGTTCTCACGGTGCCCTGTGCCCGCATGGGGCTATCAACAAACAGGAGAGAAGGATTAGCTTGAGAATTTGCAGATGTACAAATAATAATAATTTTTTAAAAAACCTTTCCTAAATATTCCAATGTTGACCAAGCAGGCCAGCTGCCACAAAAAGCTGACAACATGCAGGGGAGCCATGTGTTGCTATACCCCAGAATGGGGTATTTGGGAACAGTAGATTTAGAGCTGCCCTTCTCCAAATGAGGTTTATCAGAGAGCTCACACTTTGATCTTCTAAGAACAAACTCTGGTAGTTGATAAGTGGCCTATCAATTTAAAAATGAGACAAGGTACTCAAAATCAAAGCTATGTTGGTTTTTTGCACATAGAATACATCTGCAAAATATGCAAATCTGTAAATTAAATGAACATTTAAAATGTAATTTAATGAAAGGATATAGGAAGAACCTAGGAAATTACAAAACTTCAGGTAAACAGGCTGAGGTCAAGGTAGCCTTACAGAAATAAGAAATTTATTTAAAAATAAAATTATATTATTCTACAATTCTTATTCAATTTAATTGTTTCTCTGTTTTCTCATGTTTGATTTATTTTGTAATAAATAAATAATAATTTATTCTATAATAAGAATGCTTAAAAAGGGTTGGACCTTAAAAAATTTATGTTGGTGGTTTTTTTTAACTCATATGCTCTGGTCATGGCAAGCTACATTTTCGTTTCAAATAACAGGTCAATATAATTTTTGGGGAAATTATTATTGTGAAAATTCTTAATATGATTTTGAAACATAGTCCTAAAACCTGGAATTTGTCATTAAGAGTTTTTGCTCTACCAAACTTGGGGCATTGCAAAGAGATGCTTTTTTATAATCTCCAGGAAAAAAATGTGGGGGTTTTCTCTTTTCATTGAAATGTTTTGATTACTTTAATCATCAGATTTTTTTTCTTTACTCTGTAACCCAGCCTTTTTTTTCCTTTTGGTGTTATAGGATATTTTATTATTAAAAATAAAGCAACAACAATCTAAATATGTAGCTCTATTTTATTAACCTGAACATTTTAATATTAAGAAATATTTCCATTCATTTAATGGCAGTTATTTATATACAAATAGGAAATTCAAGGATTTCACTTTATACAACTATTGTCACTTATTCTTATATTCTGTTTTTTCTTTAATCAGTCAGTCCAGTAGAAATGGGTACATTTTCTTGGAATCTTTTGATGAAAAAAAGCTTTCTTTCTTTCTTTCTCTTTTTCTTTCTTTTTTTTTCGTTCTCTCTCTTTCTTTCTTTCTTTATTCCTTTCTCTTTCCTTCTTTTCCTCTTTCTTTCTTTCTTTCTTTCTTTCTTCCTTCCTTCCTTCCTTCCTTCCTTCCTTCCTTTCTTTCTTTCTTTCTTTCTTTCTTTCTTTCTTTCTAATACTGTGTGTATTTAAACCAAGAAGTTTTCTAGCTTTTTTACAAGTTCATCAGGCATGATAAAATGATCCATTATATTGTCCAGATTTGGGGCAGCTTTATACATTCTAGACAATTTTTCTGAAGTCATGCACCAATGGTAAATAATTTCAATAACATTTTATACATTTTAGCAATTACTTGTTCATCATGTGGACATAGTTCAAATTCTGTCTCAATTTCAAATGTCTTTAAATCTTTCTCTTAACTATGTATACAAAAACCAGTGAATTGCATAGCTCACTTTAAACCACCAGAGTAGGAATATTTTTTTCTGGATCACCTGCATGTTCTTTTTCAAGCCTGTTTCCTTCAAAATTAATTTGTTTAATATTTCATCAATACATCTGTCTCAATGGAGCCATCCAGTTTCTGTGACTGTCTTCTATGTTTGGCAAAATATAATGAATGGCTCCATGAAGGCTGATATCTCATTTGTTTCATCCATGAATCCTATTGATTGCCTGAGGCCTCACCACTAACAAGTAGATTCTTTTTCTGGATCATACTTTGGATCCTGATTAACCTGTGTTGCAACTTGACTCCAGAAGAATGCCTGGGAAAGTAGGAAGGGCTAGTAAGAACACATACCCATGCTGCACTCTAAACAATGTATCCCTGTTTTGCTTGTGAATACTTAAGGTGTTGACTTCCTTGGATTAATGTACTTAAGCAGGTTTTGCTTTCAGATCAGAAAAGAGCGTTCTTGAAACATACATGGATGGATGGATGGATACATGGATGGATGGACAGATTGACTGATTGACTGACTGACTGCTTCTAAGAAGAATAAAATTTCTGCAAGCATATGCATGCTCCAATCCAAAGATGGTCATATAAAGTTTACCCAAATGGGACTTTGTATCATTACCACAGCAGCTCTGTACTCTGGTTCCTAAGCAACCAAGCCAATGTCCTTTCAGCTCACTTATCCAAAACAGAAATTGCAAAATGACTATTTGAGTTCCATGGTTTGAGAGGTGAGCTTCTTTCAACTGGCAGAAATTTCTATCGGCTCCATGCTCTCTCATCTTGTCGAAACTGAACAGTTGTCATTTGTAATTTGGGGGGGGGGTATGGGGGGGTGTTTTTCTCCTGTAATAGAGTCCACTGTGGACTGAAATATCATTGACATGTTGATAATACCAATTCTATGTCTCAGCCCATGGTGATTTAAGCAGTGCTGTGACCTCCCTCGAGCAGTTCTTGGAGGTTGTTAAGGGCTGGATGGGGAACAATTGCTGAACCTGAATTCTGGCAAGAATAAATGTGTTAGTCTTCTGCTCAAGCAGGGGGTTGGACTAGATGACCTCCAAGGTCCCTTCTGTTATTCTATGATTCTAAATTAGATCTGTCCCACTCGGGTCCCCAGGAAAAAAAAAGACCCTAAGCTCAGTTTGGTTGAAGGGACAGGTTCTTTTACTAAGCATTAGTGACTGCACCAAAAGAAAGATCTGAATATTCCCATGCAAAAGTTACATTTTCCCCTTTTCATGACCCTCCCCACTTTGTCCAGTCCATCAATGTCCAATACCAGGTCACTTAGATGTTTTGGGGATGTCTTGGATGTTTGGTACTGCTTGATACAGTTTATCACTCCATCCCAGGCTGAGCATCTTTGATCACTGGTTCATTCCAGTCTTGGCATCTCTGGCTTCTGTAAAGGCTGCCCCACTCTCCCGCCATTTCTCTTCACATCCCCATGCCAAACTTTACTACTTTTAATTCATTTCCCCCCTCTTCTCCCCTTTCATTTTGTGCCAGCAAAGCATAGAAACAGAAGATGGAAGACCTGATACAATGGTTCTGGGTTTTGGGCACTTTGGTCCACGGAGAATTGCCGTGTCTGATCTTGGATGGGGTGGCACTGCTTCAGACAGACCCAGTGTGTAATTTGGGGATTTTCCTGGACTCATGACTCCTACTCAGCAAGCAGGTGGCAGTCATAGCCAGAACGACCTTTGCGCAACTGCAGCATTATGCCCTTTCTTGGAGAACAATCACTGCTCACATAGTCACTCCTGCCATAGTCATCTCCCGTCTCAACTATTGCAACAGTCTCTACAGGGGGGCTCAAAAAGTATCTGGAAGCTCTAATTGGTTCAAAATGCAGTAGCCCACTTGGTTTTGTGCAGGCCTAAATGTGCACAGGTGTCATCTCTCCTGCAGGAGTTGCACTGACTACCAATCTGTTTCCAGGTACATTTCTAGTACTGGTTGTCACCTTCAAAATCCTACATAGCTTGGGACCAGGTTGTCTGAAGGATGATCTTTTCCCACTCACATCTACCCAACCCACCAGAGCAGGGAGGCAAGGAATGTTGCAGGTCCCCTCTCCTAAGCGGTATATCTGGCAGGAACCAAAAAATAGGCCTTTCTCCATGGTGAATCCTTTCTGTTGGAATATCATCCCTGCAGGGATTAGATTGGTCCCCACTTTGACGCTCTTTTACAAAGCCCTGAAAACCTAATTTTACCAAAGGAGCTGGAGACTCTGAGGGGATGGAGCCCATCAAGTGGCTTGTTTGATTGAATATTGTTGGCAGGAGGTGGGGAGCATTGTTTACTACTGCTTGTACTATATATTTGGTTTTTATTTTTGTAAGCTGCTCAAAAACACTGAGGGTGAGTAGGTAACCATACAAAATTTCAATGAATGAATGAATGAGTGAGTGAGCAAGTGAGTGAATGACAGGACTAACCTCTGAATAAAAGGCTGGGTTTTTTCTTTTTATTTCATTAGGCAAATAAATACTAATATGTTCGTTTGGAGAGTGTTTAAGGTTGATACAAGGAGCATAGACAAAATAGAAAATTATAGGAACTGTAGTGCATAGTTTAGTACCATTCTTTTATTATATCAATATAGATTTTTCCCATTATTAAATGCAGATTTAATGTAAACTGTCTACATTAAAAAAAACAGATAGAGAACCTGAGGGGCATAGATGACCCAATCAGAATCTATCCTCCTTTCCTTCAATTGCCCAATAGGGAACTCCAAAAAGAAATTAACCAATTGGCGGCTCATTTTTCAATTTTTACTAATCATGGAGCACAAATTCAGCAACCATATCATTCCCACTCCAAACAAAAAATAAATATAATAAGTTGCTTTGGCCCTCTTCCATATTTTAGCACCTGTATTTATGTTCATTTAATTCACGATTGTGCTGTTTTTTTAGTCTTTTTCTGACTCTGGATTTTAGGCCTGTTTCTAATTATATTATGTCCCAATTTTTAGAACAAGAAACTCCTTAACAGCATTATATCATATGACAAATGAGGCATATACAATTCTCCCTTGTGTCAATGAATAAGTAGAAAAAAACATACATATTTCTACCAGTTAATATGATGAAAATGATATACTTTTGATAGAAGATAATATCTGTAGCTCAGGGTTGAATTGTGGAGCTATTGATGCATGAGATCACCTCATACTGATGATGTCACCAGTTGAGTAATGAAATATCTGCAAATAAGCAATCAAACTCAAAAAACACAAAGAACTCCGCAACGTGTTTTGCTCATGGAAAGTATTGAGCCTTCAATGACGTCTTCTGCTATCTTGTTTAGGTTTTAGTTGCTGCTTCTTGCAATTCTCTTCCTCCCAGCAGATCATCAATAGAATCACAGAATTATACAGAATCACAGAATAATAGAATAACAGAGTTGGAAGGGACCTTGGAGGTATTCTAATCCAATCCCTTGCTCAAGCAGGAGATCCTATACCATTTCAGATAAATAGTTGTCTAATCTCTTCTTAAAAACTTCCAGTGTTGGAGCATTCACAACTTCTGGAGGCAAATTGTTCACTGATTAATTGTTCTAACTGTCAAGAAATTTCTCCTTAGTTATAGGTTGCTTCTCTCCTTGGTTAGTTTCCATCCACTGCTTCGTACCAAGAGGGTATTTGGCTGGGCTTAATGCATGTTCTAAGTGCTTTCAGGGTTTTATAATCTAAAGTACCGCTATCAGGCCAAATTTGTCTACCCGTGTCATCTCGCAATAAAGCCCACTTTTTGCAAATACTTTTTGCTTCCTTTTTATTCATTCCAGTTAGGATAGGCACTTGCCTTTCATCCCAAGCCTCAAGTAATTTATCCAAAGGGGTCTCTTCCATTGCCCTGGAGCTACAACTTCCCATATTCCCTACCTGATGTGGGGATTACTTTGGTTTAGCCGGGCTCCCGCCGTCAGTTTTCAAACAAAAAAAAGGTCTGGAAAGGACTGCGGTTTCCCTACACACGGAGTACGGGCCCCTTTCTCGTAGGGAAACTCCGCCGTCAGTTTTAAGACCCCCCCTAAAAAACAGAGATCTTGGAGGACCGTCTGCCCCCTAGCAGCCCGGTACAGGCCCCTTCCTACACTCCACCATCAGTTTTCAGATCTCCCTTAAAGGTGGGGATCTGGAAGGACCTGCTCTGCTTTGTAAGGCAAACTATTTCCAATTTTGTTTGCCAGCAGCCGGTACGGGCCCCTTCTAAATGCACAGGGCTTTACTTGTGGGATGCACTGGGACTATTTATTCTGCTTTCTATTTATTTCCCAACACCAGTTCCTTTCTCAGCCCACTTGGTTTTTCTTACGTCCTTCAGAAGGACTCACACTCTGTGATCACCCCTTGCGTTCCCAAATCCAGCCGGTCATGGCTTGTTGGAGCTAGCAGCTGGCTGGGGTGTGGCTGGCAATCTCAGAGGAGCTGAGGTCCCACTGTTTCCGCAGAGAAAACCCACAATCACACACCTGGTACACTCACGTTTCCACTCCCCTCCCTAGTAAGATTATAAATTTGAAGCGGTACTCATCTGCTTTCAAGCAGCTGTTGAGCAGAAAAGCCCAAGGACTCCCTTTACTACCCTTATGCCTTCCGGGCTGGGTCCGTGGATGTTTTCCCTGGACAAAGAAGGTCCATGCCGGCTGGGTTTGGATCCGCAGGCCCGGTCCGGTGGCAGGGTTGGCTGGAAAACCTTCATGGTCGCCAATTGTTGAAAGGCTGGAAAATGCCTTTCTTCTGAGGGCTCGATTTTCCTGCTGGGAGAGCTCCGGTGCAAGGACACAGACAACTGCTTGGAAGCTGGTTCTTTTTATTTTTCAGGAAGGCAAGAGATAGCAAGAAGTCTGCGTTCCTGGGGCTAGCCATCTTTGTATAATAAACCCCTGATTTTTATACTTTTTTTCTCCTTTTGTGTGTGAGTGCTTGTGTTTGTATTTCTTAATGTTTTAAATCCTGTCTGGGGTTGTCTTCATTTCCGCCAGAGGGTAAACTCCGCGGGGTGGTTTGATTGGATTATCAGTTTCGTCCTAATGTTTTCTTATATTTGTTTTGTGGCAATCTCCTGTCTGCTATGGAATTTATTTTGTGTCTTTTTTCTATTTGTTTTGCTGATTTGGCATGACCTATTGTTTGTAAGGGATTTCTTTTTCTTGTTTCCCTAGCTTTCTGAATTACTTGGATTTTGTCTAGGGGGCTTCTTTCAATACCTTTTATTAAATCTCTTTTCCTATGCAAGTTTGTTTTATGGCTGGCCTGAGGTTCCCTTTGGGCTTTTCCTGCTTGGGTGTCACCACTGTCCTCATGAAGTTCCCTTTCCACACTGTCATGCTTTCAGGTCCTTTGGAAAATAAGTTGACCCCCTCTTGTTTGTGGCAGCCCCTCAAATATTGAAATACTGTTATCATGTCACGTCTACTCCCTTTTTTCACTAGACTAGACATATCCAATTCCTGCTACCATTTTTCATATGTTTTAGCTTCCAAACCTCTAATCTTTGTTGCTCTTCTCTGCATTCTTTCTAGAGTCTCAACGTCTTTTTTATATTGTAGCAACCAAAACTGGATGCAGTATTCCAAGTATGGCCTTATATGGCATTATAAAGTGGTATTAAAACTTCATGTGATCTTGATATTATCCTCCAGTTAATGCACCTAAGACTTCATTGGCTTTTTGGAGGCTGCGGCACACTACTGGCTCACATTTAAGTTGCTACTATTGAGCCGGGTTCCACCTATTGTATATCTGTGGAATTGGCCTTTTTTTTTTAACCTAAGCTTAAAGCATGCTAATAGGAATAGTTTTCTTATGCCACTAGAAGAATATATGGATGAATGTAATGATTGCTGATATTTCCCAGCACAGAATCAGTAGGATAGGCCTTCAGAAAGGGATAAGTTTCTGACTGTGGATTAGACATGGCAAAATTATTCTGTTTGCTTAGAAAAAGTTCAACTACTATATCAATTATTGAAAAACCCTTATGGACTTTTTCCTGAAAAAATAAAAATGAATTTATGATTTATGGGTTTGAAGATTAGGAAGGATAATTTATGGAAAGAAGAACGTTATGATGTAACCTTAAATATAAATGTATCTATGACTACTGACACGAAAAATAGAAACCACTTTTTATCATCTTTCTTTTTCTTTTCTTTCTTTTTAAATTCCTTTTCTATTTCCTCTTCTCACTACTGTATTTACTATTTTTATGATCTTTATTTTTTTTCTTGTATGTTTACTTGGTTAAAATTTATTCAAATTATTTTCTGAAAAAGAAGAAAGATAGCTCTCCTGTCTCCAACTTCGTGACTTGTCACAGAATGCTGTCACTTCTCCATTGCCAACCATAAAGAGATAATGGCTATTTTGACAGGATCCTGGGGGGCAGGATATCATTCCTGTCACCCCCTAGCCTAGAAAACTGGCTAAGCATTGCTCACCTGCAAAGGCAATAGATAGCCAACATTCAGCAGAGGCACCAGAAAAATGGATATTTTTTACTACTACTATTCCCAACAACTTTGCTCAGAATTACTAAGAGAGAAGGATATGAATGGGTTGTCTCTATGCACACAGAGAGGGCTCTTTATCAACACATCTCAAGAATGTATACCTCAAATGCCCTGATGGAATCACTTGAAGTAAAAAAAATATCACTTCAAGTACGTGTATTAATATTGCATCATAAGAAACTGATTTCTTGGGCTTCTGAATTGAGGCTTCTGACTTTTCAGGCAAGTGCCATCTGAGAAGGACATTCCAGAGCAATTTGACCTCAAAATAAGGGCACAAACCCAGACTAGCTGAGTTCAAAGGTAAAAGCAGCTGATTCAAAAAAGCTAATCCTGATCAGTATTTGGATGAGACACAACAATAATAGAACAATATAACTGTAGGTGAGATTGAAGGTTGGAGAAGGGAAATTAGAAGTCAATGGCAAACAGGTGTTGCCAGAAAATCTGCATCAACATATCCATGAAGTCCATCACTAATCAAGCTTAATTTAAAGATGGTATGTAGGTGTTCAAATCCAGACCCCTACCTGATTGCAATGTGCTGAAGCACCAGAAACTGTATACAAATAGCAAGAACTGTATCAAGAGAAGATCTTGAGAAAACACTTAACTGTGAATTAGCTGAACAGTATCATAGTTGTAGCAATTATAAATATAATAATGAATTACAATATGTATTTTTCTCAACATCAGTCTTTTTTCAAAGAGACAAAGAACTATATACTTCTGAGCAATTTTGTCAATGATTTTAATTGTCTGATAATTATATAATAGCCCAGCAGAAGCCTGATGATGGCAGATGAGATTGTTCTGGCATGCAGTGCCCTATAATGTTGTTTTGAGGGTAGGAGTTGAAACTCCAGGATATGAGGGGTCTGTAAATGTTTTTACAGCTTTATTTTTGACTTGTGTAGTATACAGTCCTCAGCTGAGGGCAGGTTGATAGTAATTGTTTTTTCTGCAGTTCTAATTACTCTCTGAAGTCTGTGTCTGTGTTGTTGGGTTGCAGAACCAAACCAGATAGTTATAGGGTGCAGATGATAGACTCAATATTCCTCTGTAGAACTGTATCAGCAGCTCCTTGGGCTTTTGGAGTCAGTGTAAAAAAAAACATTCTTTGTCATGCTTTTTTGATGACATTTTTGATGTTAGGAGTCCATTTTTGCTCTTGATAGAACCTAGACATTTGAAGGTCTCTGTTGATACTGAGTTGTCTAGTATTGTAAGAGGTGGTAGTATGGGAAGGTTTCTCCTGAAGTCTACCATCATTTCTATGGTTTTGAGTGTGTTTTGTTTCGGTCACACCACAAGGTAAGTTGTACAACCTCCTGTTTGTATGCAGATTCGTCATCTCGAATGAGACAAATCACTGCAAGCTTCAGTATTTTAACAGATGGATTGTTTGAGGTGCAGTCATTGGTATATAGGGAGAAGAGAAGTAGAGAAAGCCTTGGGAGAACCCTGTGTTAATTGTACAGGTATCAGATGTGATTCTGCCTAGCTTCACCTACTGCTTCCTGTCTGTTAGGAAGCTTATGATCTACTTACGAGTGTGTTCAGGTACCACTATCTGGCCTAGTTTAGTTTAGTTAGAAGAATATCTGGAATGATGGTATTAAATGCTGAACTGAAATCTACAAAGAGGATCCTTGCATAGGTCTTTGGGGATTCAAGGTGTTGTAGGATATAGTGCAGAACTGTATTACTATGATGAGTATTACTCAAAAGAATTGTAACCAGACAACGCACTGTTTATATGTATATTAAATATATTGCTCTTTCTATTTATATTAAAAATTAAAAAATATTGTCAGAAAAAAATTATATGTATGTATGTATGTATGTATGTATGTATGTATGTATATGTTTTCTTAAGTTTTCGCGGGTACTTACATGTATGGTATTCAGCTTTGTTCAGGTATTTTCCCATGTCATTATAGTTTTGCTTTTAAAGTTGTAGCAATGTTTCGGCAGAATCTCATCTGCCATCATCAGGCACGCCCCGACCCCAAAACCAAACAAGCTGACACACGCCAAGAACACAGATCCAGACCTCAAACTCGAAGCCAGACTAAAACCCAGAATGCTACATCACAGCCACCCGCTCAGGATATCACATCAGAAAACTCAGGAAATTACACCACAAGAACTCAAGAAGTTGCAACACAGCAAATGACCCAGGATATCACAGCACAAGACCAAGGATACCACAGCAATAAGTCTCACAAGGTCATCACACAACCCATTACCCAAGCCGTTACTACACAGGAGGCTAATGGAAAAGAGATCAAAACACAACAACCCAGGAGATTACAACTCAGAACCCAGGATACCACAACAAAAGAACTCACAAGCCCATCACACAACCCATTACCCAAGCCATTAAAACATGAGAGGCTAATGGAAAAAAGATCAACACAAAACAAATGACCCAGGAGATTACAGCACAAGATCCAGGATATCTCCACAACAAAACTCACAAGGCCATCACATAGCCCATGATATCAACATCAACTCCATCAACCAATCAAGAGGGAGCAGCGCAGCCAACCAGCCCAGCACACCAGCCCTCACCACCAGTATTTATAGAGACGATCACACACTGCTTGCATTGGAATGAAGCCGAAAGCACCAGCCTGAGGATGGTGAGTGGGACCTCGCCGAAACGTCACCAAGATACTCTTAATCTTACATGGGAAAAGACCTGAACACACCTTG
>NW_020769401.1:1335565-1432535 GCF_900518735.1 Pseudonaja textilis
ATTCTATTCTATTCTATTCTATTCTATTCTATTCTATTCTATTCTATTCTAATAATAATATTCTCTAGTAGTAATCTTATAATAACAGTGTTTTCCCTCTTAATATTAATACATATTAATTATTAATACTAATAAAAATTAATAAGTTACAATAATCAATCCTAATAGCAAAATCAATCTTTCTCTTGTAATATTAGAAGTTCTAACTTCTGTTTCTCTTATTTAACCATCGATAGAACAGTATCTCAAAATATTTAGTGTATTCCTTTTCTTTAATTTCAAGTGTTAGTTCATCCGTTTCTGTACATTCTAAGATTTTTGTTATTATCTTTTCTTCTGTACAGATGCAAACACAATTCTGACCACTATTAGCACATGTACTATTAAATATACATTCATTTTACTGTATTTTTCTGATATAATGCCCAACAGAAATATTTCCATTTTAAATCTATATGTTCCTTTATCATTTTTTCTATCCAGGCATGTCCAATTTTTTTTTGCTTTCAGGCATATCCATCATATGTGGTACTACAAGCCTAGGATTTGGTTGCACTTCCATCACTTGGCAGTCTTATTCTTAAACATTCTAGCTAATCTTGCTGGAGGGAAGTGCCATCTATAAAACATTTTGTATAGATTTTCTTTATGTGCAGTGGACCATTGTCAATTTATAGTTTCTATCCCACAACTTTTGCCATTTGTCCAATTCTATTGAATACCCAAAGTTTTTAGTCTATGCTATCATGGTTTCTTTTACTTGCTCCCCTTCCATTCTAATACCGTATTTCCCCATGTATAAGCCACCCCTTTTTTCCAAAATTTTCAAGCCCAAAAAGTAGGGGGTGGCATATACAAAGCAGGTACACTTTTTATATGTGAAAAATGCATAAAATAATAAAGTAGGAATAAACTGGTTTTCCAGCAGTATGCTATACTTTTTTGTAAAAATTGTAAGTGACGATACGATTACGAGTGCGAGTACGCGATAGAAATGCATACGCTAGGCATCGGCCTGAATGCTTCGTTTCTACTCTCGTTCCGATGCGTAGATTGCTAGCGTCGCCCGCACCGCTTTCGGCGTCATGACCGAAGTTGTAGATCTAGACGTCGAATTTTGTTTCTTTGTAAATTTTCTTTCTTCATAACTTGTTTCTCTAATAAAATATTTTTTTCAAAACTTCACAGTCCAAAAATTGGGGGGGTGGCTTATACAAAGGGGGTGCTTATACATGGGGAAATACGGTAGTCATTAGCTAATTATATATTTTTAAAATTAGTTTCTCCTCCAGTCCCGTTAAGATTTGATCCCATTCTGTTGGTTCTTTATAAAAATCATATGTTTTAGCATCTTTATAATATCTAGATTGTATCTGTACATGCGACCACTGTGTTAAGTCTATTCCTTGGCTATTTAATTCCTGTTTGTTTTTCAGTTCACCCTTCTCATTCAAAATATCTTTGTATCTTACAATTTTTCCCATGTCTATCGCATTTGGGTGTATAAGTGCCTCTATCGTGGAGAGCCAGATTAGTATTTTCAAATATATTTTTCCTTGATTTTTGCCCATACTGAGAACAGAGTGTTTCTGATATAGTGTCTTTGAAAGTATTTGTGTGTTTTGTGTTTCCTGTACCATAGGAAGTCATGCTACCCCAATTGCAAATCATGTCCCTTCATATGAGTAATTGTCTATGTCTCAGAGTTATCCATTCTTTTGACCAAGTAAGGGCAGCTGCTTGACAATATAATTTCCAATTTGGCAACCCAAAGCCTTCTCTATTAGTGGAGTCTTGTAGTAATTTTGACCCAATTCTTGCATTTCTACCTTGCCAGATAAATTTGGATACTATTCTATTTAGTTCCTCACTATATTTCCTTTCTTGCTTTATTGGGATTGTTTGGAACAGGTATAACAGTCTCAGTAAGATATTCATATTGATGGTGGCTGTTCTTCCTAGCAGTGATAGTTGCATGTTTTCCCACTTTTCCAACTCTAGCTGTGTTAGTTTTAAATAGTTGTTTTCTTTTACAGTTACACATCATGCTAAGTAGATTCCCAAATATTTTACTTTTTTTACTATCTGAATGTCTATCTTTTCCATTAGGTCTTTTTTCTTTTTATCTGTAAAATTCTTAGCTAAGATTTTAGTTTTCTCTTTATTTATTTTCAATCCTGAAACATCACCATAATCTTTTATTTTCTTTATTAATTTGAGTTCTGTTTCTTGCAGTTCCTCTGTGATGAAAACCAAATCATCTGTGAAAGCTTGTAATTTGTATGCTTCCTTTTTTATCTCCATGCCTTTTATTTCTATATCTTGGCGGATGTTTCTAGTTAACACTTCCAAAGTCAGAATAAATAGTAGTGGGGACAATGGACATTTTTGTCTTGTGCCTCTTTTAATATTAATATTCTCTTTTATGTCCCCATTTACAAACACTTTTGTAGTCTGCTTGGTGTATATTGCATTGATCATATTAATAAAATTTCCCCTCAAATTCCATATACTTTACCTGCAGTATCATGAATTGCCAGTTTACATTATCAAATGCTTTCTGCACATCCAGAAACATCAGCTCCATTTGTTTTTCAGGGTGTGCTTTATAATATTCCAAAGTGTTCAAAATTATTCTCATGTTGTTTTTAATTTGTCTATTCGGTAAAAAATCATTCTGGTCTAGATATATAAATTCATTCAGGAATTTCTTCAATCTTTCAGCTGTTATTGATGTGTATATTTGTAGTCCACATTTTAAAAAGAGGTAGGTCTATAATTTTTAATCTGCGATAAATCTGTGTCTTCTTTCGGTATGAGGATGATATTTGCTTCCACCCAGGATTTTGGTATTTTAGCTTCTAACAGGACTTCATTGTTAATAATAGTCCCAGGGAGTCTTGTAGTTGTCTATAGAATTCTGCTAGTAGGCCATCTGGTTCTGGTGTTTTATTATTGTTCTCTCTCTTAATTGCCTCTGTTAATTCAAACATTGTTTTCATTTAATTTAGATTTTATTTCTTCAGGGACTTTAGGTAACCTGGCCTCTTCTAACTATCGTTTTATTTCATCCTTTGATAATTCCTCTTGGTCATACAGATTTTCATAATAGTTCTGAATTATTATTATTTTTGCTGAAATTTTGATGCTGTAGTGTACCTTTCTCATCTATCACACTTTGTATCTATTTTTTTCCCCTTTTTTAATTTGTATGCCAAGTGTCTTCCTGGTTTATTAGCATTTTTGAATACATTTTGTTTTATACTCTTAAATTTTCGTGCTAATTTTTCTTTTTCAAATAAGCTCAGTTTGTGTTTTATTATTTCTATTTGATTTTTGAGCTTCTTTTCTTGTGGCTTTTTCTTTAGTTCCAGTTCTAATCTATTGAACTTTCCCTTCAGTGTTTTTTTATATTGCTTCTTTTGCTTCTTTTTCCTTCTTATATAAGATATAGCTAATCCTCGAAAGTATGCCTTCGCTGTGTCCCTTACATTTTGTAGTGCAGTCTCCTCCTTTCTATTTTCTTTAAAGAAAAATGGCATTTCTTTTTCTGTAATTTGTATGAATTCTTTATATTTTAATATAGATTGATTTAACATCCATCTCACTTTTTTCTTATATCCTTCACATTTAATCCTAACTGAGTTGTGGTCTGCCCATATAATTGTTTCTATTTCTATTTCCTGTACATTAGTACTTAGTTCTGATGATATCCATGCCATATCTATTCTTGACGAGGATGGGTGGCTATTTGAGTAGTATGTATATTGATTTTTCTCTGAATTTCTTTCTCTCCATGTATCTTGAATACTCATTTCTTCCATCAGTTTAAAGAAAGTCTTTGGTAGGGTTTTCCTTGTCTTTTTATTTGTTTTACTGCTTCTGTAGTCTAGCTTTACATCTATGATGCATTAAAGTCTCCTTTAAGACAAATGTTTTCATAGTCCAGTTCTGCAATTTTCTCCTGAAGTTTCCCATAAAAATCTTTTTGCTTGTTGTTTGGGGTATATATATTGCTGTCAAGAGCACCTGTTTGTGGTTTATTATTACTTCCACCATCAATATTCTCCCATCTTCATCTGCTTATATTGGTTTGGCTTTTATTGTTTCTTTGATATATAAGATCATCCCTTTTTCTTTTGTTGTGTCAATGAAAAATATAGTTTTCCAATTTTGGGGTCGCAGAGTGTTCACAGATAATCAGAGTTGGAAGGGACCTTGTAATTCATCTAGTTCAACTCCCGCCCCACCCAAGCAGGAGACCCTACACCATTTCTGACAAATGGCAGTCCAATCTCTTCTTGAAAGTCTCAAGTGATAGTGCTCCCACAACTTGGTTGATTGCTCTCACTGTCAGAAAGTTTCTCCTTATTTACAGTTTGCTCTTTTCAGGGGTGGGATTCAAATTTCTTAACAACTGGTTCTGTGGGTATGACCTAATTTGTGGGTGTGGCTTGGTGGTCATGTGACTGGGTGGTCATGGCTTGCTGACTGGATGTGGCTTGGTGGTCACGTGACTAGCTGGGCATGGCTTGTATGTAAACATTGTAAATATTTATGTAAATATTGAATTTTTTATTGAAAAAAGAATTTTTTTTACCCAAAATCAGGCAAAGCAGGCAAGCAGATTGAGTTGCTTTCAGAATCACAGATTCACTCACAGATCCACCTTTTTGCAATCGGCTGCCTGAGTCTGTCACATAAAATTTGCTTGCACAACGCAGGCAAGTTGGATGGTGCACATGCAAGATAAAGAGTGTTTCAGCTATGGAATTCATCGCTGCCACATAGTTGAAGAAAGCAGGAGTGGGGTGATGTTAATTGAGTAGTTCTTAGTAGACAAAATATATTATTTTGATAGCTCAAGGTTACAGAGTGGGGTGCAGAAAGAATTAAAACTTACTTTGGGATTGGTGCATGTGATCTGGTGATGAAGGAAGAGGGGATGGGTTGTAGCTTGGGACTTTGTGGGGAAGCCGGGAAGATTTAGCTCTGGATTTCCCCAGTATGTGCCAGGTACTCTTCTAATAAAAGTACTTTGAGATGGTGTGTGTCTTGGAGTTACTGACAGGAATGGAATTTCCCTGGAACACTGACAGAGTGACTGGGTGGGGAGGGGAAGGGTGGGCAGGGAGGGGAGGGGCCAGCCAGTGGCATGATTTGCCAGTTCTCCAAACTGTGTAGAATGGTAACAACTGGTTCTATAGAACTGGTCCGAACTGGTAGAATCCCACCCCGGCTGTATTGTCTTTTGATATGTACTTCTTGTAAGCAGATTACACTAAGTCCATTTTTTTGCGGTTTCGTAAACAATCGTGTCCTTTTCGTGAGAGAATTTAGTCCATTTATATTAATCGATAGTAGACTTGTTCCTTTTTTCACTGTTTCACTTACAGGTGGGTTTTGCTGTTCTAGTTGCTCTTGTTTCTCTCTGCTCCTTTGGTCTTACTCCTTGTTTTGCTCGTTTCTTTTGTTCAACTTCGCTTCCTTCTTGTTGCTTAGTCGTAATTTCATCTGTCATGAATTCCTCTTGTCATCTATTTCCTACTTCTTCTCTTCTTGTTTGTTGCTCCTGTGACTTAAAGTAATAGTCATAGAATTCATATGCACTATCCAGTTTATGTCTTTTGTCATTCCAGGTAACCAAAATTCCCTCCGGTATCAGTCATCTGAAGTTTACTTGATGTTTAATCAAGTGTCCTGTCAGAATGAGTTTTCCAGGATCAAACAGAGAGTTTGCAGACTCCCTGTGATCAACGGAAGTTCCCCCTCTACCTGCGCTACCTCTCCAAGGAAGCTTGGGTCCAACTGAATCCAATTGGACCTCCTGACAGGTAGACTATGGCAACTTAACACGGAGCCCCATGAAAGCTCGCCATTCTTGCTCCATCTCCTGGTATATAATTTTTTTTTCTATTACCAAGTTATTATAAAATAAATGTTTCAAAAAAACAACATTTTGAAACATTTTTAAAAAGAAGAAAAAGAATCTGTGCAGCATCAGGGCTGACTTAATAAGCTATAGATAGTTCCCTAATGTAAATGTCTGATAATGTAAATAGAGATTTTGTGTTGCTAAAACAACTTCCTTCCTATGAAATTTTTCTGTGTGGGAAAAGCATGGCATCTCCTTCCTTCTCTTTCATTTTATTAATTTTAGGCAAGTTTTTTACACTGCTCACTGCTAACCCAGTATAAAATCCTGATACATTTAATTACTCGTTTGTCTTGATAAAATTAGTTTTGATAATTATTTCAATTAAGTTAAATAAAATAACGAAGTGAGCAAAGTGAACAAAATGAAAGATCATTTTCTATTTTATATCTTAGTACTTTTTTTGAAATGCTGCCATCTTATGTTCATCTCTACACATAGCAGGCTAACCTGGAAGAATTATCATGCTGATATAACTGATTCTTAACAACAAAAGATCTTTTCCAAGTAAATTGTTCTGTTTTCAATACTCTCATTTATGAACTATATTCAAATATTCTGTCACTTTTGGACTATTAGTTCCACAATTTCATAATTTTCAACATTGTATAATGCCATAATATATTGTTATGATGTGTATTGTATAATATAGATTAAGATATAACTTTATAATCAAAGAGTATACAATTAGAATTTTTACTATTAGAATTGAGGAAGGCAGTAAACAAAGTTCATTGTGCAAAGTTCTTATTTCTTTTAGCCAAAGTCCTTTATAATGTTTTAGAAGAAATGTCTCCATCCACAATCTGTTGTACAATGTGATAGCAATGAATCCAAGGACTCATTTTGATTCTCTCCCAGATGTTAATTAGTTTTTACAAATAGGAGATATATTTATAAAAGACACAGATAGTTATCTTTTATTAATAATTTTCTGCTGCTATCACAAGTAACCTTTAGGCTCCTATTAGTTGCAGTATATTGAAAACTATTTTCTTTTCTCCAAAATGATAAATATATTAACACAGAGCATAGAACAATATTTTGTGATTAAATAATGTTGGTACACATAACTTCAGAATTTCATTTGTAAATCTTTAGATGCAGTTGTGAAAAAAGTTATCTTGGCCAATACTCCTAATAATTAGTAGAAATTTACAAAAGCTCCTTAAATTTCTAAGAGGATATGGTTCTTCTTTCACTGCCAAAAATTAATCAGCTGAATGATTTCCAAATAGGACTAGACTTGGTCAGCATTTGGATGGTTCTAATGATAACTACAATACATGGTGGTTTCAGGCTGCCTTATGCCATTACAAAATTTAATACATTTTAGAGTCTTTGATATACTTCCTATATGTTGCTTTGATAACTTTTAGGACAGCCCTATGTTAGGATTGTCTAGTTCTTTCTGAATAATTGGAGATCCAGGTTGAGAAATGATCTACTTTGTTGCAAAATTAAGTAATAATAAAAGCAAGACCTGAAAAGGAGACTTACCAATTCATAAATGAATACATATTATATTAAATGAAGCATATGCTCGCTTGGACAGCAAAATACATGGTTAAATTTTCAATAATAGCATATTAGAAGACGTAAAATACTTTAAGGATTAATAAAAGAGAGCTCCATCAATTACCCTTGAGATTCCCATACTCACACATTTTACTCCTTTTCTTACATCTTACATCTGCACTAGTGCTATCAGGTTCCTCTGTGCTCCCAACTTTATTAACTTTTGTTAACTTTATTAACTCAACCTGAAAGAACTAAAAAAAGTGTATTAATAAGATTTTAAGTCATTTAGTAAACAAAACAGCAAATTTCTGTTGCAAATTCCATTCTGTTGAGGGTCTTTTGAAGACTATTCAGAAAGATGGTTCAAAATGAGGGTGAAGTTTCATTCTCTGAGCTTCTGGTTTGATTTCTGAATGTTTTGTTATCAGATTAGGTAACACCTTCATCAGAGTTTAATGATTTAATCCCCCAAACTCCCCTAAATTTGGGAACAGCCCAGAGAAAAAGCTACAGATATTTGCCACTATTGGAATGGCTCAAAATGTAGCAGATTGTAAAATACAGTGGTGACTGCATTGTTGTGACCTATAAACCTCTTTATGGTTTATTACCTTACCTGCAGGGCTTTCTCCTCCATAGCAGTCTGCCCACCTGTGTGGAAAGACTGTCTGTCTGTCTGTCTGTCTGTCTGTCTGTCTGTCTAATGTTGATTTCAATCCGATTGGTCAACTGAACGGCCATGATTGGCGCGCTAAGAATCAACTGCGATTGGCTGAGCCGATTGCGGGAGATTCAAAGACCTGTCATTGGCCTCCAAGCCGTGAGCAATCCCTATATGAAGGGCTGCTGCGGCTCCAAAATCTTGTTCAGGTCTTAACACTGAAATAAAGAGCTGAATGTAAACTTTGGTCTCGCATCTCTGTGGGAACCGATCTACCCGATCTAACACTGGTGACGAAGGTGGGATCGTGAGACAAGAGACCAACCAAGCACGTGGCGAAGCAGCCCAGAACAACCGATAAGATGGCCAGCAGCATCACGCCACCCGCACCCTTCAACCAGGCTGCCGAGGATTGGGAATCATACATTGACCGATTCCTAATGTTCCTTGAGAGCAGCAACCTAAAAGATGCCAACGGACAGAAAAAAAGGGCCATGTTCCTGACACACTGCGGGCCCTCAGTGTTCAAAATGGCTAAAGCCCTAGCTAAACCCGCCGATGTGAAGGAGATGGACTTGTCCGACCTCGAATCGTTGCTGCGGCACCACTATGCCCCCGCCATGCCCAATCTCATCAGAAGGCACGAGTTCAGGGACCAGAAAGAAGGCGAGAGCATTAGTGATTTTGTGGCCACACTGAGGGACCTCGGAGGCATGTGCGATTTCACCGACATGGACAAGGCTCTACAAGACCGTGTGGTCCTCGGCCTCAGAGACCCCATCCTGCAGAGCCGGCTGATGGCAAGGGCAGACATCTCTGTTACCGAGGCCATCGCTGAAGCAACTGCATCTGAGGCAGCCAAACAGTCAGCGGTTTGGATGAGGCAGATGAAATCAGCGGACCAGCCAGCAACCATCAAAGTGACCCCAGCACCAGAGAAACACCCGGAAGCAAGCCCCAGGACGACCACCACCACCCACCATGGAGATGTCAACTCCTTCTCCGAAACCGAAAGATGAGGACGAGATCCACCAACTACAGGCGGAACACGATCAGTGGGAACGGAGAGGTCGTAAGTCAGGGTTCCAGTGTGCCGGCTGCGGTGGCGACCACCCCCACTCAGAATGCCAATTCCTCAACACCATCTGTCGGCATTGTGATAAGCGGGGGCACATCGCCAAGGTATGCCAGAACAAGAGGAACCACAGCCCCCAGCGACAAGATGGCAGCCCCCAATGATGAGACGGCACCCCTCCCCAGGACCAGAGACCATCACGCTAAGAGCCGGTGGAGCCGGGACAGCCAAAGCAAGCAACTCAGTGAGACGTGGCGGAGAGAAGAGACCCATCAGACGGTCATCATCGGCCATTCCTCGACCATCGACGCCCGGAAGGGGCACGTGGAGGTAGGCATCGAGGATCAACCATGCGAGATGGAGGTGGATTCCGGATCCTACCTCTCCATGGTTTCCTGGTGCACAATCAAGCGCCTGGTGCCTACCATCCACCGACGTGAGTTAGAAAATCAAAAGCTGACCCTAAAGGACTATCAGGGAAACCGCATCCCTGTAGTCGGAACCGGACATTTTAAAATAACCTTCAAGGGACATACCGAGGTGCTTCCACTCACAATCATGGACAATGACCGCCCAAGCCTGCTGGGACTGCAATGGTTCGTACCTCTGGGCATTGAAGTGATGGGTGTCAACCACATCGCCGAGGCGGACTGGGAAGCAACACTCGTGCAGGACTTCCAAGAGGTTTTCAACAGTGACCTAGGCAAGTACCGGGGGTCCCCAATCTCTTTTAACTTAAACCCTAACGTTGTCCCAATCCGCCTTAAACCGCGGCGGGTGCCATTTCGCGCTCAAACCCAAAATCGATGAGCAATTGGACAAGCTCATCGCGCAAGGGGTCTTAGAGCCAATTGACCATGCCCGGTGGGAGACACCCATAGTCACCCCAATCAAGCCGGAAGGGTCAGTCAGGATCTGTGGTGACTACAAGGCCACCCTCAACCATGCGTTGCAGCCGAGTGCCTATCCCGTCCCTGTGGTACAGCACCTTCTGCACTCACTGGGGGGAGGGAAGGTCTTCGCAAAACTCGATTTGCCGCAGGCATATCAGCAACTGCCAGTCAATGCCGAGACCGCGGAGGTGCAAACCATCGTCACCCACCGAGGGGCATTCCAGTGCAAGCAGCTCCAATTCGGAGTCAGCGTGCCACCCGGGGTCTTTCAGAGCCTGATGGAAAGACTCTTACTAGGAATAAAAGGGATGGTTCCCTATTTTGACAATGTACTGGTGTCAGCTACAAGTAAAACCCAATTGGAAAGCTGCCTAAGGGAGGTCTTGCAAAAATTCAAAGACACCGAACTAAAAGTTAAAAAGGAAAAATGTCAACTTTGCACTGAGAAAGTTGAATTCCTAGGGTACCTCCTAGACAAAAATGGAATCCACCCCACAGAAAAAAAGCTCAAAGCCATCAGAGAAGCCCCTAGACCTAGGAATAAGACTGAACTGCAGGTTTTTCTCGGCCTCATTAACTTTTACAATGTTTTCCTGTCCCAGAAGGCGATGGTAGTGGAACCCCTCCATAGGCTGCTGGACAAAACAGCCGCCTGGGCCTGGGGGAAGCGGGAGGAGAATGCATTCAAACAGACAAAAAACCTGCTAACATCAGACTCAGTTCTCATCCAATACAGCGAGACTCTGCCATTAACCATGACCTGCGATGCATCCCCCTTTGGCATCAGAGCCATTCTCAGCCACATGTTGCCAGACAGAAGAGAAGCACCCATCGCTTTCTTCTCGAGGACACTATCCAAGCCAGAGAGAAACTACAGCCAGCTGGACAAGGAGGCCCTAGCAGTCATTGCCGGAGTGAAAAGGTTCCATGAATACCTATATGGTAGGACCTTTTCAATCATCACCGATCACAAGCCACTGCTGGGGATACTGGCAGGGCCACCATAAACCTCTGTCACCCAGGATGACAAGGTGGTCCGAGTCCCTTGCCACCTACTCCTACCAGTTGACACACCAACCCGGCAAGAACATCTTGCATGCAGATGCGTTGAGCCGTTCCCCCCTGCCTGACCTGGAGGACGACCCGGCACCCACAACATCAGCCCTGCACATAGAGACAGTACCCAACCCACCCTTGACCGCATCAGACATTGCCAGAGAAACCAATAAAGACAAACGGCTGGCGCGAGTCTTGAACTGGGTGGGAAAAGGGTGGCTGGAAAGCAATGGTGGTGAACAATTCAAACCTTTCCAGAACCAGCAAACTGAACTCTTTATGCAAAAAGGCTGCATACTTTGGGGGTTGTGATTCCAGAAACTCTACAAAAAAGGGTATTGTCTATGTTGCATGAGGGGCACCCGGGCATAGTTAGAATGAAAGCCCTGGCCAGGAGTTACACCTGGTGGCCAGGAATGGACAAACAGATCAAGACTTGGGTAGCCGCATGCAAGCAATGCCAGGAAACCAGACGAAGCCCACCCGCTGCCCCAATCCTGGAATGGGAAACTCCCAGGGGTCCCTGGTCTAGAATCCATATAGATTTCGCCAGGCCTACCAAAGGACACACATTCCTGATTGTAGTCGATGCTTACTCCAACTGGCTGGAGGTAAGCACTATGAAAACCACAACCACAGAGGGAGTCATCAAGAAACTAAACAAATTATTCACCACCCATGGGTTACCAGACGTGCTAGTGTCGGACAATGGCCCACAATTTACCACACTAGCCTTTGAAAAATTCCTGGTGGAACGGGGCATACGGCATGCGTTGACAGCGCCCGCATGGTTTGTTTCACAAAAAATACCATACAGAAAATCGAAACTGGGGATATACAAGAAAAAATAAATAAAATGCTTTTAATACAACACATAACACCCAACACAACGACAAACAAAAGCCCAACAGAATTACTCATGGGCAGGAAACTAAGATCCCTGTTAGACAGGCTATACCCCACATACAACCCCGAGAAACCCCCAGACTCATCTAGCAAACTCCGCACATTCAACATAGGAGATGCTGTCTATGCCAAAAGCTTCACAGGGGACCCACTCTGGGTACCGGTCAAAATAACCCAGGTAATGGGCCCCGGTCTTACCGACTACAAATCATAGACGGACAAAGCTGGAAGCGGCATATCGACCAACTAAGGTCAAGAACAGCCACCGACGACACCGACAACATGCAAATACCGCAAACAACCACTAATAAAGAAACTAGAGGAGGGGAGAAACCTCAAACAAAAAACAAAGTAGGGAAGAAAATCCTAAAATGTAAACCAAACACCCCCAAGCCAAAATAAACCAGCAATACTCACTGGTAGACGACGAACCCGAAACAGACGAGCAGCCGGGAGTTTCACCTGGAAGGAGCAGCCAAGCTAGTTCAACCAACCCGGAAAGACCAGGTGGGAGAAGCAGAATCGGCAGCTCAACCGACCCGGGTAGACTGGGTGGGAGCTACCGCAGTAGGCCCGGCTCACCCTTCCAGGCGGTTCCATCCAGGGGAACCGGAACGATGAGGAGTCCATCCGAACTGGTCGAGGACCAAGCAGCAACTGAGCCGCGCAGGTCAACTAGACAGGTACAAAGCCCCGCCTACCTGCGCGACTACGTAACCACACTCTGTCGGACCGAACCAAGAGGGGAGGGGTGTTCTATATCAGCATACTCCAAATACTGAATACTGATTGGTCCACACGGACCGCGACCCGATTGGTCAACTGAACAGCTGTGATTGGCACGCTAAGAATCAACCGTGATTGGCCGAGCCGATCACAGGAGATTCAAAGCCCTGTCATTGGCCGCCGAGCCGCAAACAATCCCTATATGAAGGGCTGCGGCAGCTCCAAGATCTTGTACAGGTCTTAACACTGAAATAAAGAGCTGAATGTACACTTTGGTCTCGCGTCTCTGTGGGAACTGATCTACCCGATCTAACAGGGGGGGTTGTTTGCTTTTTGTATGGCTTAGGCTTATGCATGCAGAGATGAAAACAAATTTCAAAAAAAACGGAGGGGGGGGATGTGCCTACTATTTCTTTTTATAAAGTCCTGATAGTTGCCCTTTCATTACAGAGTCTTTCTGGCAGCTCCTAAAAGTCTTTAAAGATGACAGAGCTTCATTATAGAGCTGGACAATGCACATATAATCCTCACCCACCCTTAATGGAATCCATTCTTATAACAGATTTAAATCTATTTATAACCATTAAAAAGTATCCAGAGGAATTCAAGGCCTAGAAGGGCTGCATCTAAATTTACAAGTTAAGCATCATCGTCGTCAAATCATTGCCACTATCATTTCAGTCAACAAAAAGCAAGGAATTTGTATCATAACAATCTGCATCAATTTATGTGACAAATACAGTAAATATATTCTTCTTCATTAATTAGGCTTGCTTACTGACAAATGAGGTGGATAAACTAATCAGACTTGTTAATTTGTTACATCATAAGCAATACCATGGGCTGTTCTATGTATAAGTCACAAGAGTTGGAAGTGCTTACATTCTTTTTTCTCGATCAACTTGCTTTACTAAATCTAGCAAATGTATTTCTGAAAAGGAAACACAGCAAAGAATTGTCTATTCATTCAACTGCAATATTTCACAGTATACCACTACATATTAACTCAGTAGTCTCAAAGTGGTCTACAACTTATGTGAAATGTAAGCCATTTTTTGCAAACATGGACATCCACAAAAGGAGACAGCAAGGAAGGCAAATGATATCATATGAACATATGTCATTTGTGCAATGATATTATGAGATACATAACTTCATTGTAGCTCTAATAGATCTCTATGATTTCAAATTAACGACAGAGAAATCACAAAACATGTAGAAAAAGCTACTAGGGAAAGGAGTCAACTCATCTAATTGATGCCTGTTAACTAGTACCCACATATTCTCATACATATCACTTACAAATGTTGCTATCAAATTGATATTAACTCTTAGAATCCATATAAAAGAATTTTGTTCAGGACAAATTTATTAACAAACTTCACAGTATAATGGATATTATGGCTAATCTGTGGAGTGCAATAGCTTGGACAGTTACTACCATTTCTCCTAAGTGCCTTTGTTTCTCTTGTAAAATCTAATCAATCTCTTGACATAGCTTACAAGGAAACTATGAGTGATAAAGCAGAATGTAAAGTGGAGGAAAGTGGTCAAAGCAGATTGCAGCACTTCAATTTGGATTCCAGAATTTTGCTAAGCCCACTTATTCTGTTGTTCATGATTCTTTTAGATTCTTTGGGGGTATTTTAGATTCTTTGGGGTTTGTAAATCTCAGTGGTATGGCAGGCTTGCATATTTGATTTGTACTTCTCCTAGCTGTTTATTTTTGCCAAGAGGAGATTGGTTCCATAATTAAAGAAAGTGAGCAATGCCTCTTTAAAAGAAGCATATTTCAGAAAGTGAAGAACATTATCTTGACAGATATAGGTGAGATCCATTACCAAAGCCATGAGGGGGAAAGCAACTACTAAGTGATAAACATGCAGAAAATACATGGAAGAGGTTCAGACAGATCCTTCTATAATTCCTATGAGTATAAAAGGGTAAGCAAAAACTAACTTGCAAAATTCTGTTCCTACACTGCAGTTATTCTGAATAAAATTAGTCATAGTCTTTCTAGAGATATGATTTTTGGGGGGCGTGGGGTGTCTTCTGAGACTAACGAATATATTCTTAAAAGAGGGAGTAGAATTTAAGTAAAAAAAATCTTGCTTTATACAGAAAAATTTTACAATTATAGGTTAGTTTCTTGGAAATGTAATTGCAAAGTTGTCAGCCTCATCATATCAGATATACCAGAGAGCTACTGACTTTGGATTTATTTCAGGAATATGGCACAGAAACTACTTTTCACCATTGTGGATGATTAAGAGGTAATACTGGATAGGGTAGAGGAGAGACCCTCAATAATTTTACTAAATCTCTCTCAGATTTTAATATCCTCAACCAACGTATTAATCATCTGGCAGAATTGGCCTTGGAGCATCATTTTATCAGCTCTGATCTTTCCTATCAGTCTATGTTCAAAAGGTTTATGAGACAGAGAATTGTTCAATACCTGAATTGCTAATCTTTACTGTCCCTTGTGAATCCATACAGCTTCTCCTTCATGCTGTTGAGCATCTGTATGAAATGACTAGGAAATATTAGCTGAAATTTGGAATAGTTTTTCCTTTATATCTTGACTAAAGTCAGCTCTGATATCTTCCTCCATAGCACCTAATTCCAACGGAGCAATGCATATTCTTAAAAATTGTTTCATTATGGGCTGGATGATGAACAACAAACTAAAATTCAATCCAGGAAAGATGGATGGATAGTTGATAACAAGGACATTAGACTCTGAAGTTGGGGTTCTGCTTATTTTGGATTATGTTGCCACCCTCCTGAAAAAGTGAATTCATTCACAGTCTGAAAGAGAACTCCTTGATCCCCAACTGCCTCTGGGTTTACAAATGATATTCTAAAAAAAATGGCTCTCGTCATTTTTACCATGGATTGATAGTGAACCAGTCTTAGTTATTAGTAAAGCATAATTAGGTAAGTACTAATTGGCTAATATTTTATATTTGTGTTTTGTTTGCACATTTTGTGCCTGATGAACAAAGAGGAACAGAAGGAAATCAATCATGCAATCAAGATGAATATGTACAAACATGCAGTGTGGCAAAAGAATGTTGTCTGCAAAGATAATATTATAAAGAAAAAGGAAACATGTAAAGCAATGCATCATGTAGTGTATAAGGAATATAATAGTATTAAAATATAACTGATAGGATTGATTGTTGAAATATGCTATTTGAAGCTGCTATTAATATATATTTTATTTATTTTGTAATTATATTGGTTGCTATACAAATTTTATCCTATTTTTATTGTAACTTCATTTGGATATAAAACAGTTCATTGCTTATTATATTATGCTATGGTTATACACACACAAATGTTTTTAGAGGTTTATTTTCCTCAGCATTTACATTGCTAACTATTCAATTACTTATCTCTTTCTGGATTGTGATTTTTTTAAACAAAGTTTTTGTCCATAGTACATTCCTTAGGACTATTTCTCTGTCTGTTGGCTCAGTTTGTCCAAGTTAATTCATTCATGGGAATTGGGTGGAGAAGAAATTGAGTACTTTTAATTAAACTACTACCTCATCTAAGGTAATCAAACAGGAAGGAATGTGTGTGTGTATGATGTTGAGACTCTAGAAAGAGCACAGAGGAGAAAGACAAAGCTGATTAGGGGACTGAAGACAGTTGCAGGAATTGGGTATGTTTTGTGAAAAGTAGGACTAGGGGTGACATGATAGCAATGTTCCAACATCTAAGGGATTGCCATAAAAAAGAAGGGATCTGTTCTGTATTAACATCCTCCAAATACTGACTTCTGATTGGTCCACACGAACGACATTGTGATTGGCCCACTGAATGGCAGTGATTGGTCCGCTAAGAATCAACCACGATTGGCCGAGCCGATCGCAGGAGATTCAAAGACCTGTCATTGGCCGGCGAGCCGCGAGCAATCCCTATATGAAGGACTGCTGCGGCTCCAAGATCTTGTACAGGTCCATACATGAAATAAAGAGCTTGAAGTACACTGGTCTCGCGTCTCTTTCGTACCCGATCTAACAGGACCAACCTAGTCTCTAAAGCACCTGAAGGCAGGACAAGAAGCAATGAATGGAAACTAATCAAGCAAAGAACCAACCTAAAATTAAGGAGAAATTTCCTGACAGTTAAAAGAATTAATCAGTGGAATGACTTGCCACCAGAAGTTGTGGGTGTTGCAACACTAGAGATTTTTAAGAAGAAATTTTAGACAACCATTTGTTTAAAATGATATAGGCCTTCCTGCCTGAGCATGGAGTTGGACTGAGTCCCTTCCAACTCTGTTTTCTGAATAGAAGCAGAACTATTGAGTTTGGACCAATCGATACAGGATGAAGATGAAATTTTAACATACTCCATGTTAAGACATAAATACCATCTACCAGATATAACCCAATGGCATTATTTACAATTACATGTGTTAACAAAATTGTTTGGATCAGCAACATTTTCAGTTTCAAAGACACCTGAGATACTACAACAACTTGTTAAAAATTTTTAAACTTCCCACTTCTTTTTATAGAAATTTGTTATCAGTCAATACTTTTGAAATGCAGGTTTTAAGAAATGAGTGCAATAAAACATTAGAGGTTTCTATAGACAATGGGAGAAAAACTTAACATTTATAACAGAAATGTCAATAGACTTCAATTACAACTTATTGAACAAAAAAGATATTTTGAATTTATTGGAATTCAATGTACAGATTACACTGTCCAATACAGCACATTGTTGGAGATGTAATAATAAGAAAGCTTCTTTAAAACATACGTTTTCACAATATTCTATGTTTATTTTCCAAAATTGGAGGGAAAATGGATAGCATACATTTGATTGTGCAACAAAAGCTAAAATTTTCAGAAAACAATATTCTTTATGTAGTACTTGGAACTTGACAAACAGGCAATATAAATGGATTCTCCGTGCCCTTATTAGGGGCACAAAAATGATATGGCAATGATATTGCAGCACTGAGAAAATAAAGGTATGGCTTATTTTATTTAATGGATCAAATAACTGGTTGCATCCGCCAGTTAAGAGAGGATTGCCTATAGGTGTAGACCTTGAGTAGATAAGTAAAATAATATAAGGGAATCATTTATATAGAATACAGTAGGTTAAAATGTAATTATATAAGAAATATATATGTAGTTGAATAATAATTGCATTAGACAAATATATATAAAATGGTACATATTGTCATAATGATATAGTATACTTTTACTGTTATATTTCTTTCATATATTTTTTTTGTTAATCACTTTTTCTCTTCTTTTTTTCTTTTCTTTGACAACGTGACATATCTCCATCATATCTTTGGATTTTGATGCTTTTTTTCCTTTCTGTTATTAATTAAAAAAGAAAAAGAAAAAGAAAAAAGCACAAGACAATATGAAGTTGGGAGTGTATGTAGAAATGGCTAAACTAGCTGATTTGATTATAAATGGAACAACAATTATATTTATAAAAGACTAGAAACCCGTTGTAGTCTTTTATCGAAAATAGGTAAAAATGAACTGATACCTATGCTTCCCCCAAAATAGGTTTGGATCATATTTTCCTTTGGGCCCCAAAATAAGCACTAGGGCTTATTTTCAGGGGGTGTCTTATTTTTCTCCCCATGTATGGGAGTCCCACTTCTTCTGATTGCTCATGGCAGGATAGAATGCCAGTGCCGCTGCCATGAGTCAGTGGGTGGTGGAGCTGCCCCACATGCCCCGCACTGGCTTTCCTCAGGGCCCCCGCAGCCAGGCCACCCACACCCTGGCATCTGCCCCACCTCATGGCAATGAGGACCCTGAGTGGCCACCAGCCCACTTCTTCTGCTTGCTCATAGCCACAAAAGAGTAGGAGGCCGAGCAATGTACCAATGCCACAGCCATGAGTTGAGGCAGGGGTGGTGGTGGAATAAAATATATCACAATGGTCAGTGAAATGAAATGGCATACTAAAAAACATACTGAAAAACAAAACATTAGACTCCAGAATTACTTCTATTTCCAGGAATGTCTCTCATTTCCACATGGTACTTTTATAAAACAAAGCTATAGGTAGCTGCAGTTCTCCTTCCCCTCCCAGAGCATGGCAAAGGAGAGTGGCATGATTGACCACAGAGTAGGCAGGTTGCAGTCTCACCAGTATGTGACTGACTAGGTCTGCTATGAACTCATTTTGTGAATGGACAATCTTCACACTATATCATGGCTGATTGGTTGGTTGGTTGGCTGGTAATACTTACAGCATGCTCTTAACATATGAAACAGGATGATTAGTCCTAAGGGTTTTGGAGCTGTGCTCTAAAGTGTTGTGCAAATATCACATGTGCCTATTACAAACTTTCTATGCTGAAGCATCTTGAAGCAGCTGCTAGTTTTTAGAGAGAAAGAGAGAGAGACATTGTAATTAAAAATTTTGTACCAGAAACACATCTATCTATGCTGAAGATTACAAGTGCTAAAGGAAAGCATAAAGGTACCATAATAATTATTACCCAACAACTAGTTGATAGTATAACCAGTTGATTTTAAAATGATTATTCTGTATTTCGTCACCAGGGGGCCTCAAGGCATTTTACAACAGTAAGACAGAATAAAGAACAAAAAATCAATAATAACCAAATAAGATAAAACAGCTAAGTCGACAGATTAAAAAAAACACACGGAGTTTCAACTGGCATATGGAAGAGGTATTAGAAACAGGTGTATTGTAATAGGATGAAAAAATGGGTGTCAATACCAGCATGCCTCTTAATCCACAAACAGGTGGAAAAAGATTCTCTCACATTCCTTTTTACTGACAATCCTAAAATGTTGCAGATCTCACACAAAGGTGGAAATCAGAGGCAAACAGTGGTACCAATAAACATTTCCTCTGGTGTCAAAGCCTTCATACTCTTGTGTTATACAAGCCCACAAGTCATCTGGTTATATACAGTGATGCATCTTATGGCGCTGAATGCAATCAATGAGACTTTACAATATCATAAAATGGTTAATGGTGCTATAAGATTCTTTCATTATTTTGCTTTAAATCAGATTTTTTTCAAACTTGGACATTTTAAGATACACGAACTTCAACTCTCGGAATTTTCTACTCCAATGTAAGTAAAATGGGAAGCACAGACTATGTTAACCAGATTTCTTATCCGTTTGACTCACATCTACTTTGATACAACATGTTTTCATCTTTAAGGGAGGAACACTGATCTTAAAGAGTCAGGATAGATTAAAAGAGAAACTATGAAATGAATAGTTCTTACAGAGTCAAGTCTTTTAAACTAGTTAATACTCCAGAGGGAGAGGACAAGCAGTAAGATTACTATGTTTGCTGATATCTTCATTAACAGCAGAGGTCTCCAAACTTGGCAACTTTAAGACTCCCAGAATTTTCCAGCCAATGAGTTGAAGTCCACAAGTCTTAAAGTTGCCAAGTTTGGGGATCCCTGATTCACAGGATCATAAAGGAGAGCAAAGAACATTTAATGTTATGTCCTGAGAACTCTAGGAGTTCTCACTCAGGTCCACTCACTTTGAGTGGGCGTTCTTTCCCCTTTCCTCATTGGTTGGTTCTCCCCAGCAGCCAGCTATAAAAGCAGGCTGCGGGGTCCAACCAGTTGCTGATTGCTGCGAGCCAGTTCCAGGCGTGGCAAGCACGGTCAGCCCTTTATTGCTATAATAAAGTATTGTTGCACTCATGCTCTGGTTCAGCCTCTCATTGCTCAAACTTAACACTGGCGACGAGGGTGGGATGGCTACCAGAAGCACCATGCAACCGCTGAGTCACTAGCCGCCGATCCGCAGCCCAGAGAGAGTGATCGGCCGGCGATAAGGGAAACGCTGATCCGCAGCCAGAGAGAGCGGTCAGCCAACAAAAAGAGCAAACAAAAAGAGCAAACGCTGATCCGCTGACAGAGAAAGCGGTCAGCAAGCGATAAGAAGCGAATGCTGATCCGCAGCCAGAGAGAGCGGTCAGAATCGAAAGTTAGAAGCGTCTGTAGCCGCTTGTTAGCCCAGCTACAGGGAAAGTGAAGCGCTGCGAGCCGCAGCCGCTCAGTATCAGGCGCGAAATTCAAACGGTTGTCATTTGAATTTCAAACCTAAAAGGTACAGCACAGCGCTGTAGCCAGTCACTGACGCCCACTCAGGCGCGAATCCAAACGCCATCAACGGCTAACAGCCTAACGTGGTTAACCCAGAGAGAAAGAGAGGATTTAAAACAGCCTCTCCTGAGCTGAAATCACTTGCCCACCACGGGCACTAAAACATTGTCTGCTGCCCCAGAGAGATTTTTTCCTCAGGTTGATCAACCGGTCCCAGCACCATGAGTTCCAATCCAGTCTTCCCGGCGTTTAAACCAGACGAGGAGAAGTGGGAATCGTATAAGAACCGCTTCAATCATTATATCGATGCAGTTGGCCTGGCGGATGCGGGGGAGCATCGGAAGAAATCGTATTTCCTAATCTACTGCGGAGCCACCGTCTACGATACTGCCGCAGCGCTCGTGGCTCCTCGTGAGTTGAAAAACGTTCTGTGGTCTGAGTTACTTGAAATTCTCACTAACCACTATTCCCCCAGGCCCTCACAGATTGCCAGGAGATTCACCTTCCGTATGAGGAAGCAATCGAGCAAGGAGACCATCAATCAATATATGGCCACTCTCAGAACAGCAGCACTGCATTGTGGGTTTGGAACCTACCTGGAGGACATGCTCCTCGATCAATTAGTCTGCGGGGTCAAGGACCTCCACCTGCAAAGGCGACTTCTCGCAAAAAAAGACCTCAACCTCGCACAAGCAGTCGAGGAAGCCTTGGCAGCTGAGCTGGCAACAAACTCAGCCACCGAAATCCAGGGCCCAAGTGCCAAGCTGACATCACTTCCAGTCCACTCCGAGGAAGTGGTAGCAGAGGAACCCATCAGTGATGAAAACGAAGTCCACCGCCTATCCAACGACAGACGGCCGCAGGTAGGAGCCAAACAAGAAAACATCGGTCCACCCAAGCACATCACTCTGTGACTAGCCTGTGGGGGATCTCATCAGAGGGCCACCTGCAAGTTTAAAGGAGCCACCTGCAATAACTGCCATAAAAGGGGACACATCGCGAGAGTCTGCCAAGCCCCCCAAAGCACAGCACAAAGGCACCCTCCCTCGCACTCGGGACCACAGAGGCAAGTATTGAACTGTCGCACGCATCACCTTGCCAAGCACACTTGCCACACCGTTAGTAAAATTTCTCTCTCCGTTTCCCTAGAAGGTAAACCGTGCCGCATGGAGGTTGACACAGGGTCAGCGCTCTCAATTATCTCGTGGAACACCCTTAAGAGGCTCCAACCAAGCCTATCCACTAGCCGGCTCCAGAGATGCCAGTTTGGCCTGAAGGACTACCAGGGGAAGACCATTCCTGTAATCGGCAGAGGCAAGTTTCTTGTCAGTTCTAAAGCTTTTAAAGGTCACCTACCTCTAGTGGTAGTTAACAGCAATCTACCCACCTTATTGGGGCTCAATTGGTTTCCCCATCTCGGCCTAGGGCTAACAGGAGTCCATGCTGTCTCAACCTCAGACACTGACTCCTTATTCGCTGATTACTCAGATGTATTCAGCGAAGAGCTGGGGTGTTATAACGGTACCCCCATCTCATTCTCAGTTGACCCCCAAGCAGTCCCAATCAGGCTAAAACCACGTAGGGTCCCATTTGCTATTCGGCCAAAACTAGATGCAGAATTGGATAAACTATTAAAATAAGGGGTCATTGAGCCAACAGATTTCGCCAAGTGGGAGACGCCCATTGTCACACCCCTCAAAAAAGACGGTAGCCTGAGAATTTGCTCGGACTACAAGACGACAATCAATAAATTTCTACAAGTTAGCGCTTATCCTGTGCCCGTCATCCAGCACTTATTACACACATTCGAACCAGGCAGCATTTTTGCTAAATTGGACATGTCTCAAGCATATCAGCAGTTCCCTGTAGATAACCAAACAGCGGAACTCCAGACAATTGTCACTCACAGGGGTGCCTTCCGATGCAAGCGTCTCCAATTTGGCGTAAGTGTTGCCCCGGGTATTTTTCAATCCCTCATGGAGCGGATTTTGCAGGGCCTCCCTGGTGTAGTACTTCGACGACATCTTAGTCTCGGCCAGGGACAGACCCCAACTCTTCCAAAGAGTTCGAGCTGTGTTAGAGAGGTTCAGACAGCATGGCCTCAAGTTGAAAAAAGAAAAATGTGCCATTGCCACTAGACAGGTGGACTTTCTGGGTTATAAAATTGACGCCTCTGGCATTCACCCCCTGGAGTCCAAGGTTAAGGCAATCCACGAGGCACCCACTCCAACCTCCAAAACTGAACTACAGGCGTTCTTGGGGCTATTGAACTTTTACGCATCCTTTCTGCCCCATAAAGCATCAGTAGCTGAACCCCTACACAGATTACTGGATAAAAAGTCACCATGGCACTGGGGGCGCAAGGAAGACCATGCCTTTAACGCCGTCAAATCACTACTCACGTCAGAGGCGGTACTTATTCAATTCGACCCTAACCTCCCTTTAGTACTGGCAGCGGACGCCTCCCCTTTTGGAATTGGGGCGGTACTAAGTCACAGGCTTCCCAATGGCGCCGAGGCTCCCATCGCCTTTTTCTCAAGGACGCTCTCTGCTACGGAGCGAAATTACAGCCAGATCGATAAGGAAGCCCTAGCAGCTGTTGCAGCCGTGAAAAAATTTCACGAATTCCTTTTTGGCCATTTTTTCGAGCTGGTCACGGACCACAAACCCCTCCTGGGCCTCCTAGCCGGGGACAAGCAGACCCCTCAAGTCCTCTCCCCTAGGATGACAAGGTGGACTCTCTTCCTAGCAGCCTACTCCTACAGACTTATACACCGCCCGGGTAAAACACTGTCCCACGCTGACGCCCTCAGTCGCTGCCCCTTGCCTGCCCCGGCTGAAGACCCTGCTCCTGTCCACGCTATTTTCGAGATCACCCAGTTGGACCTACCCATCACTGCCCTGGACATTGCTGCTAAAACCAAGACAGACCGAACACTCGCCCAGGTGCTCGACTGGGTGAGGAGGGGGTGGCCGGGTGGCAATGTTGATAACAAATTCACACCTTTTAAGACTCGCATGCAGGAATTGTCAAGTCTGCAGGGCTGTCTACTATGGGGCACTCGAGTGGTCATCCTGGCCTCACTGCGTACCCGAGTTCTGGAAGCATTGCACGAGGGACATCCTGGCATCGTGAGAATGAAAGCGTTAGCACGCAGCTACGTGTGGTGGCCGGGTCTAGACAAGGACATTGTCAATTGGGTAAGTTCCTGCAACATTTGCCAGGAATCCCGTCCTGCTCCCCCCATTGCCACCCCTACTAGATGGGAAAACGCCAGCGCTCCTTGGTCCAGAATTCACATCGACCTAGCGGGCCCTCTGCATGGGAAGATGTTCCTGGTGGTCGTGGACGCCTATTCCAAATGGATTGACGTAGCACAGCTATCCACGACCACCACGCTAGCAATCACCAACGTGTTAACACGCCTGTTCGTTATGCACGGGCTACCCGACTCCATCGTCTCCGATAATGGCCCACAGTTCGCATTGACTGAGTTCAGCCGCTTCGCTGCCAACCTGGGTATCCGCCACATTTTCACAGCCCCATTTCACCCTGCCAGTAACGGACTGGCTGAAAGGGCCGTCAGGACCACTAAAGAAGCCCTGGCAAGGTTCAACAAGGATGACTGGCACCACAAACTCTCGCGGTTCCTGATGAGCCAGCACTCAACTCCTTGTTCAGTCACCAATAAGTCCCCAGCTGAGCTCCTGATGGGCAGGCGCCTGAGGACTGTATTGGACAGACTACACCCACAATACTGCCCTGACTCTCCCCTCGCTTCCTCATCGGGGGTTAGACATTTTATCTTACAGGAGCCAGTTTTCGCGAGGAATTTCGCTGGAGACCCCCTGTGGATCCCGGGCGAGATCGTAGCCATCACCAGGCCGCGGTCGTATCGGGTCAGACTGGAGGATGGCCGCGTCTGGAGAAGGCACATAGACCAACTGCGCAGACGCCTCAGCACCATCGCCAGCAGGGACTCAGAGGCACTAGACGAGGGGAGGCTTCATCCTCAGCCTCACATCCACATCACGCCCGGCGATCAGTTCACACCTACAGCCGGTTCCGAAAGCCCGAACACGGACAGCGGCGCCCAGACAGTTGACCAGCCCGATCCAGCCTTCGAGAGCACATCCCCAGTGAGCAACCCGACGAGCCCAGGGCAGGCCCAACCCGAGGGGTACACTGGTGACACTTTGCCGACTCTGCCTGCCCAGGCAGACCCCGGACGGACAGACGATGTTCCAGAACTACGCCGTTCCGGGCGCCAACATAAACCTCCTGCCTACCTCAAAGACTACGCATGTTCACAGCTGGGGGGAAGGGGTGTTATGTCCTGAGAACTCTAGGAGTTCTCACTCAGGTCCACTCACTTTGAGTGGGCGTTCTTTCCCCTTTCCTCATTGGTTGGTTCTCCCCAGCAGCCAGCTATAAAAGCAGGCTGCGGGGTCCAACCAGTTGCTGATTGCTGCGAGCCAGTTCCAGGCGTGGCAAGCACAGTCAGCCCTTTATTGCTATAATAAAGTATTGTTGCACTCATGCTCTGGTTCAGCCTCTCATTGCTCAAACTTAACATTTAACATTTATCTTATTGAAGGGTCTTGGTGGCACAGTGGTTAGAATGCAGTATCGCAGGCTAATCGTGCTGACTCACAAGTGCTCAGTCCTGACCAACTTAAGGTTGTCTCAGCCTTGTATCCTTTCAAGGTTGGTAAAATGAGGACCAGATTATTAGGCAATAGGCTGATTTTGTAGGCAAAAAAACAGAGGACTGCAAAGCACTATGAAGCAGTATATGAATTTAAGTGCTATTGCTTTGTCCAAATTGGGGGAATGGGTCTTAAAGTGGCAAATATGAATTAACGTACGCAAATGCAAAATGATACATATTGAGGCAAACAATCCTAATTTGATATGATGACCAGGAAACCTTAGGTTAGTGATGTATAGCTTGAGGCAAACATCTTTTCAATGTGTGGACATTTTGAAAAAGTCTGTATTTTGAAATTCACAAAGAAATCAGAAGTAAAAAAATATCAGTACAATATTATGACATCTTTTCATAAATCCATGGTGCAACACACTAGAAATTAGTAAAAAGAATTGCTACATATTCTAAAACTTATTTTAGACCCAGAAAGATGCAGAAAAGTACAAGAAAACTAATTGATGAGTTTGAGAATTTTCCTTATAAGGAAAAGTTGCACAATCATTAGTATTCTTTCAATAAAGAAAATAAACAAAGGAAGGGGTGATAGAGCTGTATAAATTTGCAGACATGCTGAAAATTAGTACAGGGAAAAAAATTCTCCAGAACTGTGAGGCATCCCATGAACTTGAATGGACAGAAAATATTTTACACAGTGCATAGATCACAGCCAATAGTTGGCAGCACCTAATAATCTTTGCCAGTAATGTAGTTGGATCTTGATAAGACTTGGATAGGAAATTGGTTAGGAATATGGATAGGAAATTCCACAGTTGTAGATTAAATTGGGAAAGTAGAACTGTATAAATTTGCAAAGAGGAACGAACAAGGATTTTGTTATTTCACACATTTTGCTGCCTCTTTGCCTGTATAAGCCCATTACCAGTGGTGAATCTTGGTTCAATCAAAACTGTGCAACATTTTAATGTTGTCCTGATTACCTATTTGAAAATATCATACGCCCAAGCAGCATGTTGTCATTGGTTCAATTCAAGAAATATTTTCTTTCAGATGTTAAAAGTGTTTCTCAAACTTAGCAACCTTAAAATGTGTTGCCATCCTGGCTGGGAAACTCTGGGAGTTGAAGACCACATATGCTAAAGTTGCTAAGGCCAAGAAACACTAAATTAACCTATGGGATTTACTAACAAAAGAAACAGTGATAGCCATCTATTTGGACAATGTTAGAAGGAATTAGCCAACTTCATGGCTCAAAAAGGCTTCTACCTATGTTGTTTATATAGAGCCTTCCTTCTAGTTTTCAACAGCATCAGCTGATGTGTATAAGTGAAAAACATATGCACCCAGCCCTCTTATAGTTGGCCATGTGGGAACAGATTCTTGGATTTTGGTCTCTCCGTATGATGTTATGCTTTGCTTTGGTCATTCATTTTTAATGATGTACATACATAATATTGTCATTCAAACACTATCCTTTAACAATTAGTTTTTCCTCTGCTTCTTACCTCTCACTTTAAACTACAGAAAATGCAACTTTCCTTAAAAAAAGGAACAAAACAACTCAAGATAAGAACATAACTTCAGCAAACCAACCAACTTTCTCATTCCTTGCCTTTTCAAATGCAGTTTAGGCATGCAGCAAAGAGTAGACTACCATGGGCACTCTTGGGGCAGTGCAAATCAGTGGTGGGATTCAAATAATTTAACAACTGGTTCTCTGCCCTAATGGTTTCTTCCAACAACCTGTTCACCAAACTACTTAGAAACTTAACAAGCAGTTCTCTTGAAGTGGTGCGAACTGGCTGAATCCCACCACTGGTGCAAATGTCCAGTGTTTTAAGCAAATAAGGATTGAATATTCTACTGGCTTAAATGTACCTACTTCTTTTTAATCTCAAATTGCTGGAAATACACACAGACACATAAACACACAAAGCCAATTCTTCAGTTTATGACATAACTATTTGTCTTGCATTCCTTGGAAGTTTAAATAGGTGTCTTGTTTTTGCTTTGTTTTTAAGGAAAACAGCTTTTGATTATTCATGCATCCCAGTGCAGGGACTTTTTCACATAACTTCAGTATTTGAAATAATGACATTGTATTATAGGATTGTGTATACAGGTGTTTGATTTATCTTTTAGTTTATTCTAAAGTGTCTTTTTTCTTTTATAAGTTTTAATAGTATTGCCATATATAGGCAATAGCAGATAAATAGCAAGTCTATAAGTAATTGTTTTAAATTTTATTTTAAATGTTATGCTGATTTCTGTGTCAGTTCCATTTTAGCTCATTGGAATTATTTTCCTTGATCTTTTTAGTGAATGTTAAAATATTGTAGAATACTGTCTACATATCTACAGATATGGCCAATTTATCAAGTTCTTCCAATAAAGAAAAAACAGTAACAGAAAATTTAAAAGAATTTTGCTAAATTGTCACTGGAAATAAGGAAGGAATATGCCACCCAGCTCAGAATGTGCCCAAACTGTGACAAAAATGTTAAAAGGTCTCCTATGCATAATGTTTTTGATATAAATATTACAATACAACTTTTTAAAAAGAGTTTTTCCAAACATATACTTACTAGTTCAGCTTATTATACACATTCCAGAGCTCAAAGATGTTTCATTTCCCACTAAGTTTTGGCAAACATTGTTGGCATTCTTATTTGAATAAGTAAGTAAAATACTTTTCCTGGTGGATGTTAAATGTTTGCTTTGAGTCTTTGAGCTGTGTGATTACTAACCCACGCCTTGAAAATAAATAGAGCAATTGGCTTTATAGCTGTAGCAACCAGGTCACAGGTTAAAAACAGATTAAAGGAAGTACAAGAGAAATGCAGACAGTTTAAATGATAGCATTAAATAGCAGGTAAAGCCATGAAATAGTTTGGATGGAATCTTGCCTGCCATTAAAAAATAATCCACCCCCATTGTTACAAATCATGAACCAAGTGTTAAAAAGTGTCTTAATAAGGTAAAAAATGTTCCGTGGAGAATATATGTTGATTTGCAAGGTTCCGTGCAAGGAATTAAGTAAGGGCAGAATTCAATCTGTCTTCTTAGACCAAACGTAAGTCATTATATCTTGCTGCCAAGAGTCATATAAATTAGCAATAAGGTATTTTTTCTTCTTCTTCTTCTCCCCAGTTTTCCTTTGGTAATTTAATCCTGAGCATATCCAAGAGCATGACTCTGAAGTCAATTTTAACGATTGACTAAACACTTTTTGAAATGTATTTGTCCATTCTTTTAACAGTCTGTCTTGCATCTCTTTTTCAAAGATCATCTTTTTTTAAATAATCACCTCCCCCAACCTTTCAACTTTTGGAAAAAGTGAAACTGGGTGGAGCCAAGCTATGGAGAGAAATGCCTGGGAAACACAGTGCCTTCCAGGTGCCTCCTTAGAAAACAAGTACACTTTCATTATTTTTCCCAGGACAACAAAATAGATAGGTGCTTTGATGTGGAGTGGAGAGCAGGAAAAAAAGAGGAAATAATAAGCATAAAGGAGGAGTTGTAGGGGCGATAAACAACTGTTTTATGCTACACGTCATGTAAGCTGATGCTAGTGTGCTTCTCTAGAGATTGCTTCTTATTCTCATATGCACAAAGATCCCATTTTGGTCAGCATTTCCCCAGGTTAATATTCCCACAGAAAGTAGTATGCAATAATTGACAGTAATGATTCTGGACTCCAAATTACTAAGAATAGCAGTTATGAGTTGAGGTTGCCAGTAAACAGCTGATAGCACGAACTCCAGATCCCCTCTGGTGATTTCATTGTCACATTTCTTTCTCAAAAGAACAGAGCCAATGGATGGCTCACCACTTTAGTATGCATTGGTACCTCCCATGCTAGTGGCTTACCTTACCTAAGGTACCTCCCATGCTAGTGGCTAGTCCTTAGATAATAAGCAGATGACTAATTGCTTCAACTATCAGGTCTAACACTTATTCATGGCACTTAAAATACAGTAAACGAAACCATAGAATTCCCTGTTTAAAATATTGCAATCTACTGTTCTCTGTATGCAATTTAGCTTGGCCTTCACAAGTGATGCACATTTGTTAAGTGGATTCCTTTCCCACACTGGTATATAATCTTCTGCCATACTATTAGGCTGTTATTAAACATATGTCCAATAGCCTATCTATAAAAATAAAGAGGGGTGTATAAGTGTGTGTGTGTGTGTGTTCCTGCTGGTCAAGTTACTCATTCTGATCCAAAGTACAGGTAGTCCTTGACTTACAACAATTCATTTAGTGACTGAAGTTATAACAACACTGAAAAAAGTGACTTATGATTGTTTTTCTCAGATACAATCATTACAGCATTCCCAAGATCATGTCATCAAAATTCAGATGCTTGGCAACTAACTCATATTTATGATGGTTGCAATGTTCTGGGATCATGTGATCACTTTTTCTGATCTTTTGACAAGCAAAGTTAATGGGAAAGCCAAATTCACTTAACAACCACATTACTAATTTAACAACTGTAGTGATTCACTTAACAACAGTAGCAAAAAAGGTCTAAAATGGGGCAAAACTCACTTAACAAATGCCTTGCCTGGCAACAAGATTTTTGGGCTCAATTATGGTCATAAATTGAGGACTACCTGTAATGCACTACAGGTTTTTTTGTCTTTCTGCCAGCAAAAGTATGTAGGGCTGTTTACTTTGGAAAATGTTAGGGTTAGGATTAGGGTTTTGAGACAAAACCAGTTGGAATTACCAGGATGCCAGAGTATTTAATAAAAAGTGGGGATAATAATTCCTGGCATTTTCTAGTAGAGAGAGGACAGTGGAACGTAACATGTGCTTGGGTCTGGATATGGAGTCAATTCAGTTATTCCACCACTACATGGATACAAATCCTTTTCAAAGGGTATTTTGTTGTATCTTCCTTCAGTGATAACTATTGGAAGGACATTGAATCTGGCTAAAGAAAAGACCCTTCTGAATTAAGGGATTGTTAGGTGACTGAGATATCTGCCTGGTTGGAGAAGATGTACAGAATGGCTCAAGGAAATATTTCTGGATAGGACCAAGAAGTTGGCTTGCAGCTCTAAATCAATGGCACACTGGCTGAGATCAGTTACAGCACATTTGTAGCCCCACAAGAAAATAATTGGCCATGAATAGCCATAAATTGTAGCTTGACTTGCATTGCCTAGCTCCAGGAACACTGGAAGCCAGTCATCAGATGAGTCAGACCTATTTGGGGGAAAAGGGTCTTAAGTCAGTGGGAGAAGATGTAAATCAGGCAGAAGTTTCACTTTTGAGAAGGTTAGCTTCATGGGGAACAGATATGTTCAAAATGCAGCGTGAAAAGTACTAAATTCTCAGAAATTTAGACTGGACTCTTCCCAAAGGAAGAAGTGAGCTCTAGGGGTCTAACTGAACTCCAAAGAGGAGCTGGGCTCAAGCCTTAGCTGAGAAGACAATCAATGCAGGTATATGCTGTGTTCCTTTGAACCAAGAAATTAAAGGTAAAAGTAAAAAAGTTTTTTAAAAAGTAAAAGTGAGAAGTAGAAAAACTTTAAGACATTGTTTTGTGTGCATTTAAAGTGATGCAATCAGCATGAGATTTGTGGTTACCCATAGCTTGGAAGACAATCCCCTGATATTTAACAGTCTTGACTTGCTCTATTAATCACCAGACATGCACCCTAGGGTGCTTAGCAAAGACCATGTCCTTGGTTTTATTGCAATTAATTTCTAGGCATATTGGTAGTGCCAGCTAGCCTTTGGAGTGCCCATTTCAGGCCAATTTGTGTTTGAGAAAGCAGTACAGCATCATCTGCATACAAAAGAATGGAAATTTCCCGATTTCAGTGGATGAAGAGATGAACTGTTCAATTTGTCAATAAGGGAATTAATATACACTATATATAACAAAGAGAACGGGGCTAAAATATACCCCTTTATCACTCCCCACTAAACAGGAATTTCTTTGATACATTGTCCATGGACACTACATGGCATCTTCTTCCAGGAATTCTCATACAACTTATGTACTGTAACAGTCTTTCATCCATTGAGGAAGAGTTTAATTTCTCCCATAGTTTGAATCTGGAGATGGAGTCAAAAGCACTTCTAAGATCAATGAACTCTACATAAAATGATGAGCATGCTCAAAAGAAGTTTTTCTCAACTAGATTTTTGAGACTTAGAGCATGGTCAATGGTTGAGCAACCTTCTCTGAAGATGTAATAGCTGTTTATATGTCCTCTTGAATAGGACCAGGTCCTGGGCTGAGTAGGTGAGATAATCCTTTTTACATTCTTTAAAACAGGAAATTAGTTGTTTCTCGGTATGTGGCAAAAAGAGCTCTGATTTTTTATTTGTACTAAATGGATAGGTAGAGAGAAGTGGTTGAAGAAGGTAGACAAGCTGAATGTAGGATAGCAAGACCTGTTCAGGGGACCTGCCATCCACAATATTTGTATGTAATTGTGCTTCAAGTGCTTCATTGATGGAGAGCACTTGAATTAATTTATCTTTTATCTGACAGTCCTTTTTGTATGTATTTGTCCCTTGGGGATATCCTCAGATGGGACAGGATAGGGTCAGAAAGGGGCAACATGTTGGGGCAATGATCATTCTCAGGACATTTGTCAATAAGGGGGCATGCATAAGTGCACCAACATGCCTACCGTCCCTGTCCTATTGTTTCTTTTTATTTTTTTATATCTTATCTTATAATTGCTTGACAAATAAAATTAAAAAAAAATGAAATTGAAGAATTGAGAAAGGTAAGTCTCTTGACATATGACACAGTGAATCAGAGAAATCCCTATACCATGTGAGAACCTACTGGATAATCAGTAATAGTGGTGCCATTCAAAATTTGCAGGTCCAACTTATAGAATGTCTGAAGCATCTGTAAGCCCCTGAAATCTCCAATATGGTCATGAGATTCTCTAGTAGGAAGGGGGAGACAATCAGGAATTTTAGAAAATTTGGCAAATGAACAATTGTCATTTGGGCCTAATCTGACATTAAAATCCTATGCAATCATGACATGGGCTATGGAAAAGAGTAATTGAAGAGCTTTGGTATAATTTTACACTTTTCACCAAATTTAAACAATGCACAATTGAGGGAAGGAGTTATATAGAAATTAATGAGAAGCAATTTCTATCCAGAGAAATTCAGAATAACTGTTTATGCAAGATTCTCAAGATTCTCTATTGATATATTTCAATATTTAAAGTGGTTGAGATATGAATGCTCAAACCTGCAGGATATTTCCCTTGTCTCATGCCAGGAACTGCTGAGAAGGATAATGACTTATATCATTCAATAAAAAGATTGATTGTTGACCAGGTCTCTTGGAACATAAGGATGTTAAATTGGGAGATGTAGCTCATAAAGGCAGGATCTCTATTTCTGGCTTCCCATCTGGCAATGTTCCTGGAAAGCAAAGATAGCGATTCTAGTGTGGAACTTCTTTGTCTGTTTTCTCAGGGCATGACTACTGTTGTATTATGGTCTACAGATGGCTAGTATGACTTACAATGGGAATGAAATGTTATAAGAACTTGCCCCACCCCTTTTGCCATTCTTGCGCTGTTCTAGGGAGTCAAATAACTTTGGTGAAGGTTGGCATGATGGACATTAGGAGATAGATATTTCATTTTGGTATAATTTGTTGAGGTGTTGTTCCTACTTTGGGGGCTGCCAGTGCCATAGATCCACGATTCCTCCAGTAAAGATTTGCTTGAAGGCTGAAGTGTGTGGCAGTTACTGGGTATATTAAGCCACAGACGTAATGTTGTGTTCCTGGTCCAGGTGATCATCTGTTTCAGAGGATGATTTTCAGTCAAAACCTTCCTCTTGTATATCAGCAGCATTTGGTTAATTATGCTCTAGAGTTGCTGCATGTTATGGTACTTTGACAGGGGACAGGGTGGAGGGATTTGGATCTGCTCCAGGGGACCCTATATTGATGAACTGCAAATCTAAATTCCTTAATTCAGAGGAGTGGGACACATGCCTACAGGTCTTTTCTCAAAGGACTAGCAGGGTTCTTGGGTGGTTGGTAAAAAGAGATACATTAAAGGTCTGGCTGTTTTATGGGTTGCCACTAGAGTTCCTCTCAACTCATCCAATCTTTGTATAATATGAGATGTTTTGAATCTGGTAGAACACTGAAAGAATTATTTTTTCCTAGAAGGTCATATGTGCAGTGTCTTGCTATAAGAGAGCATTTTTTTTGCCATTTCTCAGAAGCTGAATTAATTAGGTATCCCTGAAATTATCTAAAATTGGGTAGCCATGTTTAGTCCTTCAAATAGCACTAGTCTTGGGGCCAGATTGGAAAGAAGTAAGCTGACTTCCTCTGAGCAGAATGGTCTAGAAACATTGAAAAAGTATGCAGAAAATGCCTTGTTTTAAACGAAATATCAGGAATTGGAGCTTACCTAAATGTAAGTAGAATTGGCTCTCTATCTTTGCTAGATAGAAGTCACCCAGCCTGTTGATTAATCAACTGCTCTTCTCACTCTTGCAACTGGCTTAAAGATGAAAATAATTGCTCTTTTTGTTCCCCATTAACTTCCCCATTAACTACTTTATCATTTTATATCTGTAAGATGATGATTTATTTGTAAATAATATTTACATAAATCATATTTACAATTTAAAAGTCTCTCTCTCTCTCTCTGTTATCTGCCCACTGGATCCTTGTTTCTCACCCTTTCCCGTTGAAGTTATCAACTCTCTCTCTCTCTCTCTCTCTCTCTCTCTCTATCTATCTCTCTATCTCTCTCTCTCTCTCTAATTATTGCTTTATCTTTTCCTTGGTTAGGGGTAAAGTTGCCCTTTGCTTCCCTTCTGTTTGATTTTGTGGGACCCTTGGTACAAGATACCTGTGCACTGGCAGGTTCTTATATGGCTGGTTGTTAATATCATGTAAGTCTTTTAAAGAGGCCATTTTGATTTTAATTATAGACAAGAAGTCAAAGATAGAGAGGACTGTTCGTTTGATCAGCACACTTTGATTAGAAAGCCAGTTGCGTTTTCATTCTTTAGGCTTATCGAATTGGTATTCACACTTTCATCCTCTGTTAATTGTGCAGCTGCAGAGCAGAATGCAGCTGGGTGTTCGAAGTGGGGGAGTAGGTAGAGAGGGAAAGTTCCCTCATTTTGGAGCGGAGGAATCTACAAACTATTGACTTTAGACTTCTGATTGTCAATTCCACTCTAAAGCATTGTATCCAATGAAGGGATTTCAGTGAGTAGTGTGTTACAGGAGTGAACCATGTGCTCATTAGGTAATTTTTGACTGTTTTGTGGAACTAGCACAAAACTAGCTTGTGTTGCAAAACATGCCAAACATCTTTTACGTCTTCTTCCATGATGATCAATAGTGTCCTGGAACTTTCCCAACATTTTCCAGCTTTCTTCAAGTATTGAGGCCTCCAATTAAACAGCAGGAGGATGGTATGATAAAGAAATACTACTTTAGAGGAGTTCTTTATAGTGGTTGCTGCCCCTACGCCATTTTGTCTCCCCTCCTTAGGAACATGTTGTGGATTCTGTCAGGAAAGGCTGCTGAAGATTGAATGGGGAGTATCCCAAATTACAAAAAGGCATCTAAAGTGCAATAAAGAAAGATAAAGCACTACTTTACCAAATGTTCTTGTTACCTCCCCACCCTCTCTTTTCCTCCAACCCTTGCCTTCTTTTGATCATTTTTTGGCCAAGTAAGATAATTTTAAAGGTCTGAGCTGCAGCAGGACATTGTTGCTATATTCTAAGTAGTTGAAGGAATATCCATTTGGTTCTGTTCCAATCTGGGAGAAAGATACTGGAAACATGGAGGCTGATTGGAAAGAAGGTTTAATGATGAACAGAATCACCAGTGTTTATGGTCCTGGTGCAGCTGGCAAAATGAAATTGAGTGTGTGTGTGGGGGGGGGTATTTGAGTTTCCTGTTCTAGTGCAAAAACATGTATTCTATTGGCTGTCATCAGATTCCTATGGGGCCATGTAGGGGTCGTAGGGGTCATAGTTGGCACTATAGGCAAAAGAGGAAATGCAAATCCTAGGTGTTTGTCTGAGCTAATTTTGTCAAGCTTTGGCTAATTGATTATCTGAGCTCCCCAGATCTGAAGTTTGGACTGCTCTGGGTGGTGCAACGAAGGGCCTTGCATTTTGAAAGAGTGTTGGGCAATTCCTATTGTGGCTTAATGGTTTTCGTCCTGTCTTGGATGAGGGGCTGCTTCTAATCCGACCATTCTGCCTTTGTTGAGACTTTGCTGCAGGAAGTTTCAAAATGTCCTGTCTTGAATGGATTTCTGCCTGCAGTATTTGCTTTGCTTATGAACAGAACTATCTTAAGAGCTCTTTATCTCATAAGTGTTGGCATCTGCTGTGGGCTATTAAGAAAGGCTTTGGGATTGCTTCCTGCTTCTAAAAACATGTTTTTCCATTTCTCCTTTAGAGAAAAACAGTATAATATTCTTCCTTTTAAAATATTTCCCAAAATATTTCATTCTTCTAGGAAGGTGGGGCTTCCAACATAAGAAAAGTGATAGTGCCTGAACACAATCGTGGAACTTAAGTGGGATTGGAGATTTACTTTGCAGCAGGCCAGCTCTCAGTTTTTGAAAATAAAAAAAAAAGTTTTAAAGACAGAAAAAGACAGCTGAGCAGGAAACTAGCAGATACCAAAAGAGATGTCTTTTTCCCTCTCTCCCTCTCTCCCTCCCTCCCTCTCTCCCTTCTTTTTAGATTCTTTCACCAGTCTTTCTAAATTAAATTAAATGGTTATAAAAATTATTTTACCGCTGGGTTCCATACATACAGTTGATACTGCGGTATTGTTATCCAATAGTATATAATAAAAATATTTTCATTTTAAAGTACTAACCAAGGCTGATTCTTCTTTTAATCCAGACCACTAAAACTATTGCTGTTACTACTAAGACAACAAGTCAGCTAAGTTCTGCTGTCTGCTGAGTGCAAAACTTTATCACATATATTTAAATGAGATAAGAGCTCAGGGTGTTTTTTGCCTGTTCAGATCAAGAACAAGATTAATATAACCATAATCATGGACAGGCATTACATTTTAGGCATTTCAGTGTTTGCAAAGAATATCAACTAAGCAACAAATGGGCTTTACTGTCTATCCATCAGTCTTGACCTCTGTATATGATTCCACAAACATCTCTTCACTATGCTCCACAAAAAAAATTAATGTTGGTGTTCATATAACCAATCTTTAATCCCATTTGTCATGTATTTGTCTATGAATTTTCTCACATTTGTTGTGTGGCTTGCCAAAAAGAACAACCTTCTGAGAAGCTAAAAAGGAAGGCATAAACTTAGTGATTCCGTGAATAAAATACTAAACATACTTACCTACCTGAAACAAGATAAGAGAAATTGAATGTACATGGCTTTAACTGGAAATGAAATACTGACATAGGTTCCAATGGTTGAGAATATTGTGTGGCCAAAAAAAAAAAAAAATCCAAAACAAATTGTCTCCTTTAGGCTGGGTAAACAAGCTAAGATTCCCAATATTACAATATTGTGAATTTCAAAGAAAAATACTGTTGTTAAATAAAGAGAGAGAGGAAGGAAACACACACAAGATCAGATATGGGATGGTTTCTATTTTCTAAAACGCCTGTAGGCCGGACAAGGAATAATGGATGGAAACAGAACAAGGAGATTTAACCTGGAAATGAGGAGAAACTTTCTGACAGTGAGAACAATCAACCAATGGAACAGCTTTGCCCTCAGATATTGTGGGAGCGCCATCACTTGAGACTTTCAAGAAGAGATTGGACTGCCATTTGTCAGAAATGGTGTAGGGTCTCCTGCTTGGGGTTGGACTAGATGACTTACAAAGTCCCTCCCAACTCTGATTATCTGTTAAATCTGTTTCTACATTGTGAATGTCAGGGCTTTCTGCTGGCAAAGCACAAGAGTCATCTGGAAAGATATTTGTATTTGATGATTAGCAATGCTCAAGTGGTATGTGTTGAATGGGATCTAGGAAATTCTAGTCAAGAAAAAAAGAGACACTTGAAGTTTGTGTGTAGCAAGATTGAGGTACTTATCTTCAGGGAACACAAGTTTTTTCCACATTAAAAAATTGCTCCTATGGATACACCAGTTGAAAATAAGAGTTAAAGCGGAGCCCTCCAATCGCTTTGCACACCCGTCGGTTGCAATGGCCGGTGCCTAAATCTCCCGTTCTGTTCTGAAAAGGTTATTATATCTTCCTCTGGCCTGATCACTCTAAAAGCAACTTTAAAAAGAGCAGTTCTTGACTGGAGAAAAGCTGCCAATTCCTGGCTTATAGGTAAAGGTTGCATATCCCATCAATAGCTGCACATGACAGAAGAAGTATCGTTTCTTGCCAGGTAGAATTTCATTTCTAAGTGGAAATCTGATTCCCATCAGGAAGAGAGACTCTGTTTAAGGAAGTGACCTGCAAAGTTTTGGCCACTTCTTTCCATACTCTTCCCCAAGTGAAGGCTTTTACAGTCTCATTTACTTGATATGCTCAAGAAATTCTCACTTAGGAATCTGGAGCATTCTTTCATATTTAGCTACGGTTTCCACTACAATCACTATATTCCACCTTCTCTTTGCTAGTCATACTTCCCACTGTGCTTAAAGAGATCATTAATTACATGTGTTTGTTTATTATATTTAGATTAATAATAAATATTTACATTATTTTTTATTATCCACATGCTACTGAAATATCCAGTCAATATGTAACATTCAAATAGGTGAAACAATGCAGAATAAGAGAATAACAGATTTGGAATGGATCTTGGAGGTCTTCTAGCCCAATGATGCTCAAGCAAGAAATCCTATTGCATTTCAGACAAATGGTTGTCTAACCATTAAAATCTCCAATATTGGAGCACCCACAATTTCTAGAGGCACTGATTAATTTTTCTATCAGGAAATTTCTCCTTATTTCTAGGTTGAATCTCTCCTTGATTAATTTACATCCAGTGCTACTTGTCCTGCCTTCAGGTGCATTGGAGAGAGTCTCTGTACCCATGATGGCAAACCTATGGCACGTTTTCATCATTGTTCTGCTGTATTTCTGTAGAGACAGAGTTTTTTCTTATATATAGTGCAACACCACAGCTTCTTTTATTAGATCTGTTCATTTTAAACAATTTAAATCCCTCTAGCAGCACTGCAAGCTACTTCTGCGGACTGTTGGCTACCAGAGGTTTGGCAGTTCGAATCTTACAGGCTCAAGGCTGACTCAGCCTTCCATCCTTCCAAGGCCGGTAAAATGAGGACCCAGATTGTTGGAGGCGATATGCTGACTCTGTAAACTGCTTAGAGAAGGCTGTAAGATACTATGAAGAGGTATTTAAGTCTAAGTGCTATTACTATTGCTATTCCATTTGTGTGCTTCATTCTACCAAGTTTTCGTAATGGCAACAATATCATACCTGCCCTCATGTACTTAGATTTCTAGTTCGTCTTGTTTATTCTTCATACTTTGTGCATTTCTTTTTGACTGATCCTGAGTTTGCTTTCTATATAATCTGTTTTGTATCTGAGTTCCCCTTCATCTTTACCACCTGGTACACACATGGTATGGTACGCATTATCATGCACCATAGGGCAACACTTTTTGAATCAACATATCTCAAATGGGCTAACTTAAAAATGCATTCAAAATCTAAGAGCCATTATTCCTGCAGATTAACACTGCAAAGTTGTGGCCACTTTAGCAATGTTATGCCACTATGCTACTGCAGTCAGCCGCAGCCACATGATCATAATTTCCAATGTTTCCTGCCACCTTTCCACAAGATAAGCCAAAGAAATGCCCGTGTCATTTGGCAGGAAATAGGAAGTCATTCTTGCTCCCACTGCTATTTTATCAGTCTCAAGGGAGTCATGAATACCAGATTTTGGACACATTCTGAAAGTTAGCTTTTCTAACTTTCATTTCAAAGTTAGAAGTGGTTAGAAGTAGTTTAAAAATTATAGCTCAGTGATGCACTGTTTTGCCCAATTAAAGGTTACAGACACAATAGTTTTAGTAGTATATAAATAGTACATAGATATATACTTTTTCCACACGGGATGGCAAATGGTTTTGATTCTGCAGACCATGGAGAAGGTTTGGGAAAACCCAGGGTCCTCAGATCACTCCCTGTTCATTTGCACTTGTGTTTCCTACCTGTAATTACCAAAATTCCTCTTCCTGTTTCAAGTTTAGAGCCTTCTTACCTGCTCTTGCAAATAGTTAAGGGAAGCATGCATGTGTGTGCAGGTGTGTGTATTTGTGGCAGCTATGTGGGATGAGGCAAAAAAGCTGAGAAGTTTGATGATGCATATATCTACAATAAAAAGCTAAAAAGAAAATGAAAAAAAATCAGAACATATCCCTTCCAGTAGCCAACACCAAGATAAGTACAGATTAACAACAGACAATCAAGCAGAAAACAATACCCTCATCAAGGAATCACCAAGGAGGAAAACCACACTCTCACTGTTATGTATTGAATGTATATAGTTGTGTTAACTGTGCTAAAGTGAAACTAACCTTTAGATGACCCCAACTGTTTTGGGGGAAATTTAGAACATTTATATTTGGGTGGGCTTTTTCTAATTCTATGATTGGTTAAGGTCCTGTGGGCCTAGGGTATAAATCACAGGCATTTGCCTGCACTTCCTCAGTTCCAATTTTGAGTCAATAAATGTTGTTCCAGCAATGCTGGTCTGGTTCTTGCCAACTGAAGCCCACTACACAATACCAACACTGGCAGGGTAAACTATTGTACATAAACAGGGAGCAAATCCCACTGTCACTAGCAGTGATTATATTAACTAGTTGGGTAATGAAATGTCTGTAAGCAAACATCCAAACTCAGAGAGTATCAGACTCTGCAGTTCAACCCTGAACTACATGTTAATTTAATGACTTCTATAAATTCACCCAGCCCGTGTCATTTGGTTAAGTTCAGTGTGAATATAAGTTGAGTTATACAAATATAAACAATATGGATTTCTAGCAATATATGGATTTTAGCAGGGTGAATTCAACCTTAATACTATCAAGTCTTTAGTATACCATTCAAAGGTGAGACTTTAGCAAGCACAGCTTACATACTGTATAATACTGGCCTTTTGATGGCAATAGAATGATACGAAAAATATAGTTTCCATAAGGATAGAGCCTATAATTTGTTAATACTACTGCTTTATGATCACATTCCCCACTGCTTAATCTTTGCAGAGTTGTAATAAACTCCAACTTTATTACATGGGTGGAACTTCCAGAGTTCTGGAAAAATGCTCTGGGGAAGAGTGTGGCAGATTTGCTTTTAAGCATGACTAATACTAAACTGAATGATAATGATGAATGATGCAAGATAGGAAGGCTTGGTTCACAGAAGCACCTGTTTCCTGTACTAGTTACCACCGTTATACAGAGGCAGGGGTTGGGGTTGGGTTTTGTTTTTTTTTAGTTGTTGCTACTGTCCTCTTTGTGTTCACTAGCCATCTTGTAAGTGAAATTCATTCTGTGCAAACATGTCTAGAACAGTAGGGGTGAACAGATTTCAGGCTTCTATCCTGCCTTTTACAATCAGCCAGCTACAAAGGACACACATTTTAAACTAAAAAACAGAATGTCGGGCCAGAATTGTATTCCCAATCCCTTCAGAAATGATGTTTTCCATTTCAGCTATATCATTAGTAGCAGTCATGGGATTCAAATGTTTTTACTACCGGTTCTGTGGGCATGGCTTGGTGGGCATGGCAGGGGAAGGATACTTTGAAATCTCCAGTCAGAAGTGGTATTTGCTGGTTCTCCGAAATACTTAAAATTTCTGCTACCGGTTTTTCAGAACTGGTCAGAACCTGCTGAATACCATCTGTGATTAGTAGGAAATATCATTTTGGGATTACTACTGATGAACAATCAGAGTTAGGAGACCTTTGACAGACTTCCCCAAATCATCCAAAAATCTAGAGTAGTTTCCAAATATTTTATAGTCACCCTATTAAAGACCATATACAAATACCTGACAAATATGTACAACCTTTAGTTGGCAACAAAACAACAACAACCACCTAGAGTTTTCTGTATCTCTTGCTGATGTCCAGTCATAGAAATGAGAGGCATTCTGAACCAAAGAACAGCTTGTCCCTTCAGAGTACTTCATTTAAATTCTCCCTTTGGGGGAAGAAAAGTCTACTATTATATTTTACACATTATATTTTATGGTGCATCATTACATTAGTTCTATTCCGAAATCAATAAGTACTATAAAGAACTATAAATAAGACTAATAAGAACCAATAAGAAGTATAAACTATAAACCAATTAACTATAAAATAAGAACTATAATCTTGTGTAAATAAACCAGCTTAACATTGTGTTATAAAGATGACAGGTCCCCAATTATTACAGGAAGCTGTGCTTTAGCAAAGCCTTATCACCTCTACAAGGATTCTTCTTATCCATACTACTATCCATATTTATTCATCCAGAAGCAAAAGATAGCATACACAGCTGTCACTTTTTCAATTTCCCCCAGAGCAAGGTAAGTTGGACTGAGAGACAATGATTGGTTAGCTTCTGTGGCTAAGGAAAGACTAGAACTTGGCCTCCCTGGTGCCAATCCAACTCCTTAACCTCTACATCAGAGAACATGCTCTGGCTGATTTATGGGGTGTTCAATCCATCAATGAAACTGAGGCCCTGCAATAGCTTCACACGGGGCTATTATGAGACTGCTATTTAAATATCTCCAAATGTCCAAGGGAAGTGCTACATCCAGCCACATATTTGAATTCAGTAATAAATAAAATATAAGAACAAATCTGTGATTTCATTGCAATGCGTTTGTCCAGATTTCTCCCTGTGTGCAGCTGTCTCTCCATAATCATTAGCAATTCAGTCCTAGAGAAAGATTGTTAGATTCATATTGGCTACAATTGGTTGTTTTGCATAGGACAACTTATAGGGGTCATTTTTATCTTTGTATCTGACAGAAGAGAGCCAGATGTAAGTACACCGTTGAGTAATAGAGAGTTACTGCTATCTGGCCTCCACTTTTTGCTTGTCTTTCTTTACTAGTATAATACTTATTTAGAAATATATGTTAGGATAGATATACATTAAATGTCCCTTGTAGGAAGACATAATGGAACTCTGGCTACACTGAATTATTTCATTTGGTAGAGTTAGCTCTGAATTCTTCAGAGTAAGGCAATTCTATCAGAAATATTAGTAGTTGCTATTCAGAGCCTCATCTTCAATAATAGAACATTCTGTGTTGCCTTTTTAGTCCATGGTGAAAATGTACTTGCCTTTCAGGTGCCATGAGCAACAACTCCTACCTTTGGCACAACACGTAATTAACCTGTTTCCCTGTGTGGAACCTGATGCTTTTCTCTATAGAGAGGAGAATAATTATATTCAGAAACAGCCACGACATGAATAGTTGCATCCTTTGCATATGAGACATAGAATTCCACCCTTTTGCACCTGGATGAGTTGTTTTGCCTTTCATCACCAATTGATGTTTGGGTAGTTTTATCAAATACCTATCTGGAGTCCTAAAATAAGGATATCTTAAGGGAGATGGGAAAGAACTGTTAACAAAAGGCTGTGAGAAAGACTATTTGTAAGAAATATTCCCTTGTACCAAGGCTACCTTTAAAAATGACTCAGAAGTTTCAGCTGGTAGAAAATGCAACTATTTAAAATTTTGCTACAGAGGTTAGACATAACTATCACATTGCGTCAGTTCTATGCCCATTATGTTCTAGTGAGTTTCTGATTTAAATTCAGAGTATTGATTTTGATCTTTGAAAGCCTAAACAATACGGCTTCAGGTTACCAACTATAATATACAATAAATCCCTGCCCCTTTTTAAAATAATTTTTGGTGGTCCTATTTGCTGATCCTCATCAAAATTGGTGAATACTGGAATCAGAACTTTCAAGATGGTGTCTTCTTTATGGTAGAACTCCTTTCATGATACCTATGGCTGCCCTTTACCATTAAAGCTTACCATTAAGAGGGCATTCCCCCCCAAAAAATCACTCTGGGTTTTCTGGGGAAAAGTTATATAATATTTGCCCATGCTTGATATTTAAAATTATGCTTTTTAGTTACTGACTTCATCTGGAACTAGTTTAAGGACATCTGGCTGACATTGTGGTGAGGTGGGATATGATGAGTGGGTCTCCATGCTCCCGTGCTGAGTTCTTCCTGTTGGTGGGCTCCAAAAGGAGCCAAAACCGCCCTGTGGGGGCAGCAAAGAGGAGCACCCTGCGAGTTTGCGGAGAGCCGCATCTCTCCTGCCTGACCCAGGGCTTTCTTTCCTTCTCAGCCATGATGAGGAGAAGAGGCAGCCCAAAGGTGGCTGCCAAAGGGACAGCCAAAGACCATAAGAATTGTGCTGGAGCGGATTTTGGTGAACAATGTGGAACTGGGTGAGAGGATTCTTCTTTATTAAAACTCAACCCCAAGAGAAAGTTCAGGGAAACTATTTACTCAGAATTATCTATTAAAGCAACAAGTAAGCACTATGAGAAAATTATCAAACTGAAAGAAAAAGAATTTGGGGAAAAATTTAAATAGGATCTACCAGCAACAATATTGTTATGCAGAGAGCACCATCTGCTGATGAGAGGAAAATATACAAGCCTGGGAACATTTATTTGAAGGGCTATGAAAATACTTGCTGGGTTACATTCACTAATCCTAAAACCACTAGAGATTAAATATGAGAACAAGGAAGATTCTTAATTAAAATTACCCCTGAATGTTATATTTTATGATTGAACTTTAAAAAGAGACTTAAGGAGGCTTGGATAACTCCCTGGACTATTTAAATGGAACTGATTATCTGTGGGACATAAAGAACTGTGACTAGTGTTTATTCTGAAGAGTAACCTCAGCTTTGAATAAAGATTCTTAGGCTATTGGCCAAAAGTGGGATTTACTAAAACAAAACAAGATGCAATACAAGGAGGAAAGGAGCGGAACTTTAAATGAGCTGGTGTTTCAAAGCATAAAGGATATGATACAGAAAGAACACAAGATGACTAGGGAATTAATAGATGGCACAGACCAAAAACTGGAAAATATTATACAAGGGATAAAAAACCAAAATGCTCAGGAAAAGAAGGAAGGGGCACCTTGAATAATATTGGGAAAGAGACCAGTGGTGATGCAGCTCTTATAGGAGCAATATTGGTATTGACCAGGATGTACATAGATATATAAGAATAAAAATAGTGTCCTGCCTTTTGTTATAAAGAACTTTCTCAATATTTGGAAATATTTTATCAGATCAGAACCTTCTAATTTTACTAAAAAACATTCTGCCTGGAATTGCCTATATTCTTAAATACTATCTTAATAGTTCTTAGAATGAAACTTAAGAGTTTCCACCAATCTTAGTCTATGGATCTAACTATAGATTACCCACACATAATAAACAACAAAGCCTTAACAATTTCTGATATGAAAGACAATGAAGTCTGAATAATAGATATTGCCATATTTGGAAGCAGCAAAATAGAAAAAAATAAAGAACTGGAGACAATCACAAAATACAAAGACCTGAAAATAGAAATAGAGCAATTGTGCAAAAGAAAGAAAAATAGTACCAATAGTTAAAGGCACCATGGGTGCAATTCAAAAACATTTGGAGCACCACTTGAACACCCTTGGCATAGACAAAATGGCCACCAGTCAATTGCAAAAGGTAGCTTTACTTGGAACAGTTTACATCTTGCAATGTAAACAGCATGAAATAACAACTTTTGCTTGCTTCAGGTCCTTAGGAGGAACTTGAAAGGTGAATAAAAATGCCAAATCCAGTCTAAACATCTGGCTGACTGTGCGATCAACCATAATATAATAACATATAATCAGCACATTGATGTCAACTAGCCCCAGACCTGCAAATGATCCTTCATAGAAGTTTCATAAAGCATTAAGTAACAAAGGAGACAAAATGTACTTTATAAGATTCTCCAAGACAGTTATTAAGTGTTTCTTAAACTTTTTCTCTCTCAAGGCACACTCCCCCTTTTTAAAAATGATAGAAAGCCCCCAAAGAACTTTCTTTGTATGAATTATATTTATTGATATTTACTGTATTAAAAATTAAAATTGATATATTTACCCCTGCTACCATTTCTCGTGATTGTTTGATGGAATTTTAATATTTAATTATTTTTCAACACAGACCTCTAAAAGGATATTGGGAGAACCCGTGGATCCCAGGAAAAAAAGCTTGGGGGGAAAAACTGTTCTATCTCATCATATGATTGTGGCCAGAAGGATAGCAGTAGAATTATCACCTGATAGATGTTCAATCCCCAAATTTGTGAAAGATTCCAACAAGATACTGTGATTAATGAGGTCACATTCCCCTGTTCTCTTTTCTGATAGAAGACAACAGAACAAGTTATCATCCCTAACATCCCTAGCTACTCTTCCATCAGATCCACATTGGGAATAGATTAATGCAACTCTAACACCTATCCAATTAAAGTCTATGCAACCAGATCCCAAATGAAAGAAGGAAACCATTGTCATTTTTAGACACGATGGTGAAATATTATTTCTGACCCATTCCATATATTTTCCAACCCTGGAACCAACCACACCTGGAGCAGAGTTGGTTTCTTTTTAAAGGGTGGGTCATGCTACTTTGCAAAAAGCCTCCACAGAGAAACCCACCAAAAAGCCAGGGAATTTATGGATAATGGATGCTTTCAACATTTCAGGAAGAGGATAACAGGTACAGAAGATCAGGCCAAGAATGATATTGGCATCAGCAAATTGTTCTGTGTTTAAAAGGATATTTACCATAGCTATAAACATTAGGAATAAGATATTAAGTTGTCAAATAATATTTTCTTTTTCTTTCTGATGGCATACGTGTCATAAGCTATATTGAAATTATTGTTAAATATTCCACAGCAGTGAGAGTGAGTCCTAAAACAAGTACAAACTTAGCAGGTACAGGAAGGAAATAGATTTCTGTATTGTAATTTGGAAAGCATGGAGAGGTAATTGCCTAGTGAATTTATTCTTAATACTATCTGTTTTCTAGTACTTCACATAAAAATGCATCCTTAGAACTCAGTAAAAATTAAATAATTTGGTGAGCTTTAGGGGTCACCAAACTTTTGGACCTCAGGGACCACCAAAATCATAATTTTAAATCCCACGGACCATTAATATGAATTTTGACTGATGGTGGCTTGCTGACATTGGTGGGAAAGTCGATCCCATATTCCAGAGCTGCAGTAGTCACATCACTGGCCCTTTGGTCATCCTGGAGGAGCTGCTTCTCCACCCAGGTGCACCAGCCTGCCATGGATTGGAGAAGCTGCTCCAGGATGACCAAAGGGCCAGTCTTGTGACTACTGCAGCTCTGGAATATGGGACCGAGTTTCCCACCAATGTCAGCAAGCCACCCCTGGGGCGGACTTCCCTCCCCTGCCACTGGTCTTACCTTCCAGTTCCAGCTGGTGTGGCTCTACTCAACGTAAGGTTTGCGCTCAAAGGGTGAGGGTCATTGGGTGGGTGGGCCATGTGAGTCTTGTGTTCCCATGCAGTCTGGATTAATTGCTTTGTGGGGGTGCTGGGAGGGGCATTTCCCTGTGGACCACCAAAATTTTCTCACGGACCACCAGTGGTCTCCAGCCCACTGGTTGGCGACCACTGAGCTATATAACTCACTGATTAAAGATTGTCTGCAGTTTGTAAGATCTTCAATCTATATGGCCAGAATAAGATGAGAGGGCCATAGTAAGGTGTTAAGCTATTACCAGAGTCTACCATAGCAACTGTTAGCTTAACCAATTTTATTAAATGCTACTACACCCTATCATGGATGGAGTGGTTAAAAAGATATAGGATTTAAACTGAGCCAAAGGAGAGCAAACAAGTGAAGACAGACTGGTTATATCATGTAAAGATATATGTAATTGCCATATAAATTATAATGTGCTAAGAGTCTATTGCCTTTATGGAGACCTTTTGAGATAGACTGAAACCTTTTTATTGTGAGTGTTGGAAGAAATATCCTTCTGGGTTCAGTTCTAAGTGGGGGGAAAGACACTGGAAACATGGAGGCTGTTTGGAAAGATGGTTTAATGGTAGACAGGATCACATGCCTTGGAGCTCTTGGGTGATGAAAAAGGAAGAGATGCTGAGAGTGCCTGGGTTTTATGCCTTCTGTTGGGCTTTGAATTTGAGCTTGTGTTCTGATTGGTTGCCAGACTCCCATGAGACCATGCAGGGGTAATTCTGTAAGTTATCTTTTGAGTCCCAGGCTTGGTCGACTCTTGCTGGGATGATGATGTAATGAAAGGTCTTTTGGCAATTCCTATTATGGCTTTGCCTGAAGGAAGTAGATCTGTGTTATGTAGAATAGACTGGCCCAGGCCTTAATGGCCCATTAAGGCAGAAGGGGGCTGAGTTTCTGCCTCTTTGAGTTTCTGCTTCTCGTTTGGGGGAAATATTCTGTCTTTTTAGTATATCCTAAAATATTTCATTTTCCTGGGAGAAGGGTGGGTTTTAATTTCCAACATGAGTTCAGTAATCTCTTGCCTAATTGTGGTTTAAATTCTAATTTTTACAAAATGGCAATTTTGAGATATGCTATATAAAGTGCCTGGGAAGTTTAAAATGGTGTGATATTGCTTTCTGCTTTTTTGATTCTTCATGGCAAACCTGGATCTATTAATTATTTTGTACAAAGTTTGTTTTATCTTCTTGTTCTATGTAGAATTCACAGAGGAATTGCTGACAGACAACAGTACATATCCCATTAGATACAATGAATTCTTTATTTCAGAAAACTGTCCTTAAGGAGGCAGTAGAATGATTATACTCTAAAGGGAAAGTAAGAGTTTTACTGATATATTAAATCAGTGGTAGTATTCAATTTTTTTATTACCATTTCTGTGGGCATTGGTGACTTGTTGGGTGTGGTGTGGCTTGGTAGGCATGGCAGCGGAAGGATACTGTAAAATCCCCACTCCCTCTCCACCCCACTAACCTGCTTTCCAGCTCTGTTCTCCTATGCAGGGCAACAAAAGAAGACCTAGCTGAGACTCAGGAGGCAGAGAATAGATGTGGGTGGGGCCAGTCAGAGGTGGTATTTGCCAGTTCTCCAAACTACTCAATATTTCCGTTACCAGTTCTCCAGAACCTGTCAGAACTGGCTGAATGCCACCTCTGATTTAAATCAGGGGTGGGATTCTACTAGTTCTATCCTGTTCTATAGAACCCCTTGTTAACTTTCTAAGCAGTTTGGAGAACTGGTAGTTAGAAGCAATCTCCTTTTATTTTTTTCCACCCTTATTATATTCTTGGCAGACAGCCTAGACTTCCTGTCTCCAGAGCTTCTGAGGCTTTCTTAAAGGGGAAGGGTTTTAAGATATACTTCCCTGGACAATCAGGACTTTGAAGAAATAATTGAATAATGAAGTAAAGCTTTTAGTGAGGGGGGTGGAACCAAGATAAGTGACATTCAGCAAGGCTTCTTGATTAGCTAGAAAGATTAACATTCAAACATGAGTTTACATACCCTTTCTGAGTTTTTGGTCTAAAACTGGTTTCTGGTGAAGGTTAATTCTGTGCTTGGTGTGTTTATTGATGGGATAATTTTCCCTATTCAGCTTCAACAATCAACAGCTACTGCTGTGATTTAATTATTTGTATTGTATTTGAATTTTTTCCTGCCTCATGGTTTCTTTTTCTATCTGGGGAGGGGGTCTTCCTCACTGCTTTAGTACTATTTGGCATTGTCCTTTGGGGGTATATTTCCAAGAAGCAGGATACAGGCTTGGCACTGATATATTTTTCTGCCTTTCTGTGGGGCATGTGACCTTTCCTTAAATCTGGATGATTTCCTTAGGATATCTTGTGGAGTGAGTGAGACCAGCTGGTATTTTTAAGTGATGCAAATGTATCTAAGGATTGCTTTTCCTGGGTGTACTTTTTCTGGAGCTCTTAAATGACCTCTCTCTACTAAAGAGTTTCACTTTATGAGCAAAAGCTGGCTGCTGATAGTTATCATTGCATTTTAACTATTTTCATTCCTCAAGGTGCTCTGGCACCCTGCCTGGTTTGTAACTCTGGCTTGCAGGTATTTTTAATCTAATGATTAGTATTTAGGGCAGCTTTTTGCAAGCAAATAAACTTTTTGTATTTTTGTACAGGTAATCCTTGACTTACAACAGTTCATTTAGTGACCATTCAAAGTTACAATGGCACTGAAAAAAGTAACTTATGACCATTTTTCACACTTATGACCGTTGCAGCATCTGCACTGTCATGAGAGGCCAGGCAAGGAGAAGCGCCCTTTGCTTGACATGAGTGATGTCAAGTTGGCCACACCTACCCAGTCACATGACCACCAAGCGACACCCACCAAATAAGCCATGCCCACAGAACCGGTTGTTAAAAAAACTGAATCCCACCCCTGATTTAAATGCTTTTCAACATCCAACATGTTACCTAAAATGAAACTCTTTCTTGACACATTCCAAATATTCCCAATATGTGTGTTTCAGGATATATTTTGTCTTTTTTGTTGTTGTCTAAGCAAGTTGAAGATCACACTCTAATTCCAGGAATGATAAGTTGCCCACTGCAAATAACCTAGAGAATTTGGCCTTGGCAACAAGTAACTGAGATAATAACAAAAAGTCATTTTCTCACAAAACTCTAGAAGTTTAGCTGATTTATTCTTTTGAAGCACTACCTAACATTGAAACAAAAGAAATACTGAGAAAAGTAAGGAATTTATAACAGCCCCCGTTAACAACACTTATACTAGCAAAACCTTTGATTAGCCTCACCATCCCTCCACCACCACTGCCGCCACCAAGGGTTGCAAAAGCAGTTATGCAATCTACAAACATCTCTGACAAACTTTGATTTAACTGAGGATTCTCAATAGAAAAGCAACCAGAAGGAAGACCATTGGCAATTTGAAAAGGGGCTGACCTTGCATCAGATTTAAGAAATAATCAGTTGGAAGGGACTTTGTAGGTCATCTAGTCCAACCCCCCCGCCCGCCCGCCGCTGCCCAAGCAGGAGACCCTACACCATTTCCGACAAATGGAAGTCCAATCTCTTCATCACCCAAACAACATCTGCACTTCCCTTGATGTCATAATTCTACCACATGGACTGCAGGCTAAAGGACTCTCCAGAAGAAAAGTTTCAAACTCTGGATGAACCCACACTCATAACAGTCTAGCAACACTTTAAGCTAAGCAAACTCAACCAAATGTTGGTGATCTTCAGATCTCTTGTAGCACTCAACCTAAGATGGGTAGCGTTTACACCAGCATGTTAGAGTGCCAGTCTGGCCATATTGGTCAAGAAAGAACTTGGAAGGAAGATCATAGATATGGCTATAAGTACCTCCTCATCTTTTTGCTCAGCTTTAAATTCTCTTGTGATTATGATATTACATTTACTACCAAAAACATATACAAATTATTCCCCTGGCATATAAGTGAATTTGGAGTAAACCCTGCTACAGCTAAATTCAAAAACTCCCAATACAATTAAATTGTTTTGGGAGATTTTAATGCAAGCTTGGGCAATCTATATAATATCACATTAGTAATCTAAACATTCCTGAAGAATGCTATTTCCTATTACCTTTATGTTCCTTTAGGGACTGGGGGGGAGGGGAAACACTGCCATTGAACAATTGTTAAATCTGGTATGCAAAGGTAACTTGCATATCTTAGGGGACAAAGTCCAAAATTTTGTTTATTATCAAAAGAAATCATCTCAGTACTTTTAGACTTTACCCTTTGATTCTGGGTATGCGACACATCACTCCTTTGTCATTTCATATACAGACTTGCTTTAAGAAACATATCAAGAATTCAAGCAAGTGCAGGCAAATGGTAAAAACTATTCACAGTGTCCATTTTCTTTTTATAATAATGTGCCTAGTCATATGCCTTGGACATATTATAATCCTTGCAGAAGAAAATATATTGGCAGAAAAAATTAAGGAAGATTTTCAAATGACCTTTAAAGTATCTAAAAGTTTATTTAAATGTTATGTTCTACAATTATATTTATCTTTTCATCTCTCAATACAATATTTACTTCTTTAAAGTGTTTATGTCTTGAGAGTTTATTTAACAATCAGATTCTATGTCACATCTCCTTTTCTCTTAACTGCAATTTTACTTAATTTTTCTTTACAGTTCAATTAACATGCCGCATATCATCCTTTAGCTAGCAGAAAACTGTATAAAATTTGGCCCCTTTCCTTCCTCCATAGCCTCTTTTTAAACTTGAAAGCTGACATCCTAATTTTATGTATATAGGACATCTTAAGCATATTCATTGCTTCAGTCCTCTGGCTTTATGTGCCCACCCCTTTCTAGACATCATTAGCTTTCAAGAAACCACTGATGTTATTAGCAAATGATTTTGACAGATGGCTAAATCTATAGTTAAGCAATTTGTTAAAACTGAATTCTGGGTTTATGTACACAAATTTGTGTTGGACTTGTTTGCAATGTGGTGGTGAATTTTGACAGACAGTTAAACAGTGCTCCCCTTTTTTCTCTGCAAGCCTGGTGAGATTAACCATCAATCTTGCACAGGTATGGAGTTTTTAAGGAGAGCTAATCACATATAGAATTCTCATCAATTCACCAAGTTCCAATATATATCGAACTGCTAATACTCAAGGAAATGTCGATGCTGGCAACAAATGGATATAGTCAAGAATACAACAGAAAATACTCTTAACTCTTCATTGGGGACAAGATGAAGGCAACATTATGGGGACTGCTCCACCCACACCCAAGGATGTTGCCAGGTCTATTTGTGCCATAATCGGGTGATAGCGAGGAAAGGCATTAGTCTGTGAAAACAGTGCCATCTTGTGGTAAAATACTAGATTCAAACGAAATGCTTAACGTAGTGTAGTGTTCAGGGATTTTGGAACCAGCCTTCAAAACTTAACCTAAAAATTGGATAAACAGGATACAGATCATAACTAATGCATTTTTAAACTAACTTTTAAAAGCTTCATTCAAAAAAAAAAAACCCTAGAGAAATATGATTACAATTTAATCACAAATACTTCCCAAAAGTGTTTTTTTCAAAGGGCAGCTGGACTTTGTTTTTCCTTGAAAACATTTCGCTTTTCATCCAGTTCAGAACTGAAGAAGCTTTCTGGATGAGAAGCGAAACGTCTTAAAGGAAAAGCAAAGTCCAGTTGCCTTTTGAAAAAAGAATTGTCCCAATCATGACCTGGAGGACTGAGATCTTCATGTACAAGTAATACTGTCCCAAAGGATCATTTCTTATAAAAATCAGTTTTAAACTGTATTTTATTGAGGAGTCCCTGCTGCTCTCTGAGTTGGGTCCTTTGTTTCGATACCCGATTAGGTAACTTCTTTCAGGGCTTGAAGGGAATGGGCTCTTCGCTCTCTGTATATATCCGGCGATCTGTGTTGGGGGGAGTGCTTTTTCCCCTTCGCAGTCCCTTAATTGTGCTGTTGTTTACCCCCAGATCTTTTTGCTTATGGGGAGCAGCAGCCAACGGACTCTCATGCAATCACTAACAGCACGGAAGGCCGGGAAAAAAAAACGCGGAAGCGGCCCCACCACGGCGCAATTTCGAAGAGCAATCTCGGAGGAAGCGCGACTTCCGCAGCTTTACATTCTGCTTCCGGGACGCCGTTGTTCCGCCCCCACATTCCCGCGAGGATTTCCCCGCGGGGAGTGGCCGGAGCTTGCTCTGCTCCGCTTCCCCAGTTATGGCGGCGGCGGCGGCGGCGGCGGTGGCGGCACCGGCACCTCCTGCTGCTGCTGCTGCTGCTGCTGCTGCTGCTGCAATTGTTGTTGTTGTTGCGGGGAGGGAGAAGGCAGAGGGGGGAGGGGACGTCCCCTCCCCCCCGCTGCCGCCACCCCCCCGCGGCCAGAGAGCAGGTGAGTGAGAGTGGCAGGCAAGGCGGCTAGCCGGCCGGCCGCGGGGGAGCGGGCAGATCCTGGACCCGCCGGGAGGGTGGGTGGGGGCATGGGGTGGGAGTGGGAGCGCAAGAGGAAGTGACGCCCTGGAAACGGGCGACAGCCTCAGCTGGAATGGGGGCGACCGGGGCTTGGGTGGGGGGGAGGGAAGCCCGATGCCTTTTCCTCGGACGAGCGAAAGGGGGTGCAAGGGAGCCACGTGTCTTACGAGCAGTGAGAGCGATTGGCGGTGGGCTGGGGGACCGAGAGGTAGCCTGCGTGGAAGAGCAGGTCCGTTGGGAGGCAGCAGCTCCTCCGATGTCCCATACTTTCTAATCAGATGCAGGGGGCTTCTGGAAGCTTGCCGAGCTCTGGGGTCCGGGGTCCCTGTTAAGAATAGGGGCGAAAAGGCCGCTATTCCTATTTCGAATGAAAACCAGCCTATCTTGAGGAAAGCTAATCCAATAACAAGCCAGCCTTATTTTTTCTTCTGCCTACAACAGAAGTTGGAAGTAGCAAAAGATAAGGATCCTGCTTTCTCTTCCATCTTTTTACATCCACTTTTTTGCTGCCACCATCCCCAGCCATACACAAATATATTGATGGAGAAAATTGGATTGAGCTAGACCTAGCTTCTCTTTATTTGTCCTTTTGTTAGTTGATGTGTTAAAGAGGGTTGGTTAGGGAAAGAGCAGCAAATCGCCCATTTGAATGGCGTGCTATTAAAGGTATTTGTTCACCTAATCTAATCCCATGCAAAAAGACCACCAGAGGAAATGTAACTCCACAATGCCATTCAGAAGTGAGTGAGACTGTTGGCAGTTATGCCCACTCCTCCTCAGTGGCAATAGGGAATTTGACTCATCAGATGTTGCTGTACTTCATGCTCTGTTGGAAGTTGTAGCCCAGTAACATCTAGAGGTTCTCCGACTTTATGTTTCATTGCCTAGCAGAGCAGCCAGTGATTCAGATAGTATCTCTGTCTCATTTTCTTTGCAGTGACAGCTTTGAAAAGTCAGGGAAAAAGCAGTAGAAGCTATAGTCCTTTTTTATGCTTCCTGTCCTTTTTCTTTCTTTCTTGACAGGAGGAAAGAAGGATTGCTACTTCCCATTTGCTGTTTTATTGCCTTTCATCTCCAATGGGCTGCTTGTTACCCTTCCTTTGAAGAAAAGTGTTTAATGATTTTTTGCCCAAGTACATTCACAGTATCGTAAGGCACAACCCTTAGTCTTAAATATTGTAAGCTGGCCAATGGCTGCCTAGAATACATTGGAATTGCATAAAGAAAATAAACATTCCATATGATAAGAAACACTCAAAATGACTTGCATACAAACCACAATAAAATATAATAAAGGAGTCATAATCTGAAAATAAGCTTTCATCACTATCGGGTAGAATGGAATTGAATAAAGGTTATATGAAGGAGTCTTTACAGTACAATTAACAAAGTAAGTAGATTTTTTTGATGAGACCTTAGTAACCATTATGCACTGAGTTCCTTTGTGGGTCTAGAAATTGCTCATTTTTACCTCCTGATGAAAAACAGTATATTTCAGAAAAAAATGACTTCCCTAGCAGAGAAACCAGGCTTGGAACTTCCTAGGGATATGAGAGATTTCTTTCTTAAAAGTCCTCCTAAACTTAGCATTTCAAAGGAACAGTGAGTGGGACTTTAAATCTCAGCAAATGCACACAAGCCCTGCAGACAGTTGATGAACATAATAAAATTTGAGCTTTTTGAGTAAGAAGAGCTTTTTGCCATACTTGTTCATCAAATCCAACAATTCATGTAGTACTTTTCCAGAGTATTTCCTAGCCTTGAAAGCCAAATCATTTTAACTGGAGATACCAGTATAATGTATGCATGCAAAATATTGCTTATTTCAATGATCTGTGCCTTACCTGACAGGTGATCTGTGGCAATAAACTGGTCTTGGAAGATGAAGAATTATTAAGTCATCAGTTATTAAATTGAAAATCTTTATGTCACTTCAGTAGATTTATAGTCAGAATTTGAATCTCTTATAATAAGAGGGGACTATTTAGAATCTAAATGCATGTAAGGTGTCACACATTTTTATTTACACTATAACAATATTCACGATATTTACATTATGATTTTCTTGAAATAATTAAAACAATTTAATGAAATTAGGGGAAGGGCCATGCCATCTTGTCACTCCAATAAAGTTTATATTTATCTTTCATAAGCTGAATTCCTTATTCCTAAAGTGAAGCAAAATTATAATCCATCTTGCACTTTTAAAAATTTATCTGAGAGTAGATTTCATAGCATTCTGTGGATATTTTGATTCTGATCGCTCTTAAACAAATATTTTCAAACAGTTTAGTAGGATTGAGAACACTTCAGAAATGTTTCTCAGATCCTTTGTGTTCCTTAAAGGGCTCATCTTTTTTCAGAATGTGAAACTGAAAGTGATCATATGTTTTAGGTCTCTAATTTGAAACAATCAACTATTTTGTCTCATGAAGAAAGCTGAAAAAATACTAAGGTGTGACTGAAATGAGGTTCGAAGCACTTTTTCTGAATCATTATTAAAGTGTACACGGTTTTCGAAACTAGGCACAAAATAAGAGTTATTTTAAATAGGTCCAAGCATTTCTGTTCAATTAGGTAGGTTTATCTTTATTTCCACCCTTTGGACCATATATGTATATACACATGCCAGATAATAAAAACAGTTTTAGAATTAGTTTCAGTTTGGGTGGTACATTACTTGCAGGAATAGCTGGCTACTATTCAGGAAACAAATCTTCATATTTTCTTGATAGTTGGAAACTATGGCACTGACAAAAATCATATTCAATGAATCTTTGATTTGCTATCCTTACAGCAAATAATATGGACATATCTGAAAATATTAATCTACAATATTATAAACATTTCCCTGTGTAAAACTAAAATCTTGTTAGTAGCTACTTTGTATGAAGGCATAATTCTTCATTTTCAAAACACAGAGGTGATAATTTATCTAAAAGTAGCTAGAAGAAACTTATGTTACCAAGAAATGTATTAATGTATAATAATATAAAACTATTGAAAAGTCTCACATTAATTTAGAAAGTTATATTTGAGATAATAGCATTAGCGAAATGTTTTGGCGTGCTCAGCCCACTCATTATGCTTTTATACAATGCTCTTCCAGTATCTGTAACTTACATGTTAAGAAGACAGTATAGTATGGCATTGTCTCCACCCTACACTGTCACTACACTGACAAATTTGCTTTAGATACATAGTGAATTCGTAGCAGAGGTAAAACATGAATTAGGATTTCCTAGTTTTGGATTAAGCAATTTAGTACACTTCAGAAGTTTTGAATTTAAATTCTCATCAGCCCTGCCATCATTGGTAATGGCAAGAGGACACAGTGGTAATCCAAACAATGCGTGGTGTTTATCTACATATTTCCCAATAATTAGAATTCAGCAGTTGTTTATTTTTCTGCTAATTGACTATGTACAATCTGGTCCAAGTAGTAAGTACAAGAAAGACCATATAGTCCCGTGATGGCGAACCGGAAGTGGCACACAAAGCCATTACTGCTGGTACGTGAGCCCTCACCCAGAGCAGGTCTACTGTGCATGTGTGCACGTCGCCAGCCCGACAGCTGATTGGTATCTAGCGTGCATTTGGGTGGAGGGGGTGCACGGGAGACAGGCATGCATGTGCAGAGACTGAATGTGTGGCAGGCTGTTTCACTGTGATTCTTTGTTTTGATTATAGTGAGTAGAATGAATAAAATACCTTGAGCGGATTGAAAAAGTACTAATGCCCCCACATAAGCTTTATTTAAAATCTTAAATTTTATTTTCTAAACTTCTGGTGATTATGTGCCATTAAGTTGGTGGCAGTCCTCAGTAACCCCAGATATTTTCTCTGTAATAATTCCTCCCCAACCTGGTCTTTCCAGTAGTGTATATCATTAGTCCATCATTGCTGTAATTGAGACCATCTACCTTGCTGTCATTTATCCTTTTCTTCCCACCTTTGCCAGCTTTATAGACTTCTCCAGACAGCTAGGTCATTACCCATTTTACTTAAACTATGATAATATAAATTCTTTTCTGAGGTTTTATAAATTATTGATCATGAATGTAGTCAATCTGTAAGATTGAGATTGAATTGCTTGCTTTGCTTCTAGTGCTAATGCTTATCTATACTGTAATTGTTTGTAGCAGTTACTTATTTACTATTTGTATTATTTAGTATCTTGCAATATAATAAAACATTTCAAGCTAGTTTCCCTTCCTCAGCTTCAGTTTCACTTTCCCATTAGTGCCAATCATTTTTTCTCTTGCACTAAGGATAGTTTTATTGGAAGCATGAGTGAAGAGGGAAAATTGTGGCAGACCTCTATTCTGAGAATGAATGAGTGAATGAATGAATTATATGCATATATTTATGTATGCACAGATTTTTCAGTGAAAGTCTTTTTTCTTACAAAGTATGATCACCTTTCCCATAAATTACTTCTATTGGCCACATGAAATTAATTTGAAATATACCCCTAATGAATTAGAACATGCTGCATCATATTCCATGGAGCTGTCCTAAAATTTAGGATGGATACTTTGTGTGTGTGTATGTATGTATGTGTGTATATATGTGTGTGTGTGTATATATATATTTGTTTTCTTAAGTTTTTGTGGATACTTACATGTATGGTATTCAGCTTTGTTCGGGTATTTTCCCACGTCATTGTAGTTGTGCTTTAAAAGCACAACTACAATGATGTGGGAAAATATTCGAACAAAGCTGAATACCATATGTATGTATGTATGTATGTATGTATGTATGTATGACAGTGAAAATTGTATCATATAGAAAATATATTGTCATATAAGTATGTCCCATTAATAACATTCTTAAATATTTTGTGTCCAGAAATAGTAACTTTTCTACATCTGACTACTGTTAGAGAAATATTGACAACATGTACAAGATTATTGTATCTCGTGAAATTATGTGAATCTTCCAAAAATACAATGTTAGTGAGCAGATTCTGATTGAGGGCAGGGAGGGTGATTATCATTTTCAAAGTTCACTGCTAATCTCTAAACCATCCAGCTTGTGGGAACAGCACCAGGCCCCCTTCATGCACTGTATTTTATTGCTTATCTTTCTTACATGCACACACTCACATACAGAGAGATGCAAACATATATAGTTTTTAAAAGTTAATTTTATGAGAATATAATTGAATTCAAATTAAAGAAGTATGCAATAACTTTTCCTGCAATATTAGAAATGTGAATGCATTAATTATAAAGACATTCCTAGTCTTGCAGATAGGTGTAAAGTCAGTGGAAACAGAAATGAAAGAATGTTCATAAATCATAGACAATAAAAAATTAAAGAAGTCCTTTATATCAAAGTCCAACTGATTTTCTGTGCAAACTCCAGTTAAGACTCTTCTATATAAAGTTGTTCTATAGCCATAATACATGTCCCCAAAACAATCCTAGTTCAGAAATAGTAAAATGCTTTTCTTCACTTAACAATAAGAGAAATTGACTTCACATAAACAATACTTCTAGTTTGTATGCTGCTTCTAGATATTTCTATATAATTGGAATGACTTTTCATAGTTTCTGTATATCATAAAGCATCCTTCTCTGAGCTAGTGTTTTCCAACTTCATTGGGTTGCTGCAATTCCCATCATCTCCCCAGACAGCTGGAGTATGACTGGCACATCTAACTGAAGTCTGGTTTGTAATTAGATCACTATAGTCTCAAAAATAGAGTTCTTACCTGAGACCATTTGAACAGTTGTTAGGAATTGAAGAGGGGATCTTATTCAAGCAAAACATGTATATACTTTAAACTTAGTATTGGCACTTCTTTAAGCTTCCCATTTCTTTGAACAGCAAAAGAGAGGTCAAAATTTGAACAAGGTTCTCTATACCACTATTGATACTGCTTAAAGCAGAAGATTGTTTACATAACTCTTATGAGATAATACATGAATCAGCTGAGATAGCATAGATTTAGCCAATGTTTTCAGGCTGAAAATGTCTCAGGTAAAATGCAGAAAGCTACATTAATCAATCTATGTATCATTAATCAACCTATAAATCTATGTTACAATGATATATCAGCATAAGGAAATTTGGATAGAAAGTCATTTTTACAATAATGGTATAAAAAGAAAAATTGCACATAGTTAAAAACATTAATATACGTTTTAAAAAACTATATATTAAGTCTTTTAAAATGAAGGAAAAGGTAAAAACATAAGAGTGTGACTTGTGATAATGAGTTTATGTACTTACTTAGAACATTTTACTCTTCCCTGAGTTCTCTGAATTGCAGAAAACCAAAGGGGTCGTTCTTTCATATCTCCCAGATTGCTCCCAAGTGCTCTGTACAAACTTGTGAGACAAGGCAGCACAAATAGATTCTGAAGAAATCAAAATCCATGGATCTCATGTTGACCTCATTCTCTCAAGTGTTTATCATAAAATGTGTGCTTTTGTATTAATTTCTGAGAAAGTTGCAAATAGGGGTGGCAGCCTACCTCTGACCTTAGGCAGAATCCAGCAGAATGTGAGTCTAAGTCTTCCAGAAGTTAACTTCAATTAATCAATTTGGCCGTTGTTCCATCCATAGCTGGTGCCAATGGATTATGGGAGTTAAAAAAAGAAATAAAACAGAAGATATTAGTTTGATAGCTGACCGCAACTGAACAAAATTTTATGAACTCTGCCACATAGGCACAAGTAAAATTTGGAAGAAAATTCCCTTATATTTACACATCCATTTCATGCAGTTAATGTTTCTTATAAATGTGTCTGTTGCATGATTGTCTGAAGTGGGGACAGCATTTTTCAACTAAAGTACATGTGCCTTTTTCATTATTTTCAATCTCTGAGGCAGGCAGGGTAGGGCTATGCAACTATTCAGCTAGAAAAGTTAATAGAAATCAAGTGTCCTGGAAGCTTAGCATTCCTTTTTATTGCTTATCTTAAACATACATAAATCTAAATCCTTCATCCCCATTTTACTGTTGGCCTTAAAGCATGATCCTGGAACCTTCTTGCAGTACACAAATTGCCTCCAGTAATATATGGAGAAATTCTTTTTTTTAAAAAAAAACAAATTTTATTGATTTTTTAAAGACAAACAAAACATAGGACATAAAAGCATAAAACCTCCTTTCTAAAAATTACTTATAAGTTTTAACAAGGCAAATAAAACATTATTTTTAGAGCATAGTTTCACATTATCACATTTCCATTTAAGCACATATATGTCTTTTCCAAATTTCTCATTATTTCTCCCTTAACTTTTATTCAATTATATTTCTATCAAGGTTTTATTAATTCTCGATCAAATATAAACACACAAAATACAAAAGATAGGACATAAGACATAAAAACAGAAAACCTTTCTAAAAGCTACTTATAGATTTTAACAAAGCAAATAAAACATTGTTTTATACAGCATAGTTCCAAATTATCACATTTCCATTTAAACACATATATATCCTTTCCGAATTTCTCATTGTTTCTCCTTTCACTTTTATTCAATTATATTTCTTTCTATCAAGGTTTTACTAATTCTCAATCAAACACACAAAATACAAAACATAAAACAAGACATAAAAACATAAAACCTCCTTAATTATCATTTGTACATATCTTTTCCAAATTTCTCATTGATTCTCCCTTTAGTTTTATTCCTCCTTAGGTTTTATTAATTCTCAATCAAACATAGCTAACCAAAACACAAAACATAAAACTTCTTTTGGGAAAGTGGCTTAGCCCCGGGTTACATCTTTTTTTACAGACCTAAATCAAATTCACGCTCACCTTATATACCATTCTTATCTTATTTACCATTCTATATTTTCTATATAACTTCTCCCTTCTTTTCACTCTCTTAATTATATTTTGTTTATTTCATCTTATTTTAAAATCATTATACTTGTATCTTTTGTCCGTTCTTTTCCAATTATCTATTTATCTCTTCTCTTTAACAGAAAATTTCCCCTGTAATCACTTTTAAAGTGTGACACCTTGCTATCTTTCATTAACACTTAAAATAACACATAATTGCCATTCTGATTCTGCTTAGTACATTCTACATGTTGCATTTTAAAATAAAGGAATAATAAATTTATAATACAGTTAAATATAAAATTTCCATTCTAATTCTACTTAATACATTATTTTAAAATAAGAAAATGAAATAGTAAATTTATAATACCATTAAAACAATAACAAATTAAACTATAACTAAACATTAATCATTTTACACATTCTCTTTAATATTTTATTGAATATTGAAATCTATCATTATTAAACATTTTAATATTTTATTAAATCTTATAATATTCCAATACACTATTTCAAATGCAAATACTACAATACTATCTTATGTACTCTTGGAGAATCTTTCATTATGCTTTACCCTTTATCTCTGGAAAAAATCTGCTTTTTAGCATCTTGTTTCAAGCTTTTGTGACTTTTTTTCCCTTTTTCCCTCCCTTTCTTCTCTTGTCTGGCCTTTTTTCCCCCCCCCCCCAACCTCCATCTTTTTAACTTCCCCTCTCTGTTGTATTTCTCTTTTCTGTTGCTTTCTAACATTGTACCTTTTTTTTCACCTTATTTTTCTCTTTCTTGGTTGTTTTGTTAAATCTTAAATCAATTTTCCTTCCCCTCCTCCTATTTTCTTTCTTAGTTGAACTTTTTTGTCCATTAAAGATGGCTGCTTCCCCTCCTCCTCCTCCTCCTCCTCTTCCTCCTCCTCCTTCCCCATGTAGTTGCTGGTAAGTAGAAATCGCCATTTCTAAAAAGTGGAAGACAGCTCCCAAAGAATCTTGATCTTCTTGTTCTCCCTCCTTTAATTTTTCATATTCCATTTTTTATTCATCCACAGAAAGTGCCATTGTAAAACTTTTTTTTCTTCTTCTTTTTTTTAAATAACAACCCAAATGTTTTTAATCTTAAAGTAATTTCCAAGCGTTCCAAAGTTATCAAGCAATCCAAACAGACACAAAATATTTCCTCCTCTTCTCTTTGCACTTTCTCCTCCTGGGGCACAATCCCAAAATATATTTTAAAGCCTTATTACAGTTAATTTCTGGTCTTGTGATCTTCAAGGCGTCTCCTCCAACAAATTCTTAAAGGTTTTTTAGTCCTCTCCCTTCCCACTTATAACAAAGAGCTTATTTTTACCTTCTGTAAAGAAGCAGGTTTTTCAATGTCTGTTTGCTATCTCCGTAAGGAGTGAACTTTCCCTTCAGCACTTTCCTCTGCAGCTTTAGTAGCCTCTTTTGGAAACAAATGTATCAATCAAAGAGTCAGATTTCCAGGGTGTTTAAATCTATCTTAATGTCCCGGTTCAGCCAAAAAACTTTCTCTTTCTAATTCTTCCTCCTGCGCAAATCTTGTCCGGTTGAAGATCTCTTTGTGGCTGCCATTACTGACAGCCGCTCCACCACCTCCGGAAAAAGAAGTCTAGCCGGCTGGGGAAAGGGGGTGCGATGTCCCCAGAACCCTGCCTGGATCTCCTCTATCTTCGGCTACCTCTTCGGGGTAGCGACAACCCCCAAATCCGATTGGATCGGGGGTACTTCAGCGGCGAGCGCGGCAGGGACCCGCAGAGATGCGGATTCCTGCCACCGCCAAAGCCTTGCAACCGGAAGTTGACGTATATGGAGAAATTCTAATGCAGGGATATCAAACATTGTGCACCAGGATTTTCTTGGCACCTGCTCCAGCCCCCTGCTGTTTTTCATACTTAAAAGATTCCTTTTAAGCAAATGTTTAAAAGGGGAGAACTTCAAAAGAAATCCATCCCTTGTTTTTAATAATAGTTTAACGCTTTATCTCATTTGGATTGACCTTCCCATGGTAGCCATTTTATTTATCTAATCCATCCCAGTCCAAAAAGAATAGCTAGGATATAAGCATAAAAAGAGAATCACAAAACAAAAATACAGGTTTCCAGTTAAATCTCTATAATACGTGCAATCGCTGTGCAATTGCTGATAGTCTGCTTTTAATGGCTGAAAGCAATGCAGTAGACATTCTCCAACTCATGGTAAAGATAAAATTATCTAACAAACAGAAAATATCTCATGAAGGTGTGATGGAAGGAAAAGATGGAAGATTAAATTAGTCTTTGTGTGAGGGCTTTCTTCCTTTGGAATAGCTTAGTCAAGCTGAAGTAAGACCTTTAGAGAATGGTAAGTTAAGGATTTATGTTGATAACTTGCTATTGATCATTTTAATTTATTGCATTGCTAGTATTATTGTTCTTATATAACCAGCAGTCTTTTTAGACTTAAGTATTCTAAATAAATTAATAAATCTATTACTTAGCCCAGAAGCACCAACATTGCACCTGAATCACAGAGAAAAGAGATTGAATTTAATGTAATCAGTGGTAATATATGTGTGAGCATATATTCCATCACTGATTTTCATAGCAATTGTTCTACTTATAGAGTTAAAATATAATTCAAATCTCTTGTTTGTTATAGCTAATTAAAGCAGAGTAAATAAACTGCAGACATGGTTGTTGATTTGAAACATCTTGTTTGTACTGTTAATCATTGAAGAAGCAATCTGAGTTCCAGGAACTTAATTTAATTTTGTTGAATTGTAGAACTGGTTGATAGTAAAGTCAGTAGAGTCTTATCGTTAAAAGTTTTAGCCTAGGTCCAAGGGGAACCACATTCATACTACCTTGTTCATGAAACCTAGAGTGGCATTGAATCAGTCACTTTTTGTTCAGCCTAACCTAACTTACAACTGAGGAAAAGCAAGGAGTATTTTCCATCAAAGTTACCTTGAGCTCTTTAAAAAAAACTTGAGGTGTGAAAATAAAATAAAAAAAATTTCCAACAGAAAGTTCAGAAAGGAACTTGTTAGTGTCATATTGGGTCAATGAAAAGAACCTTTCTATTTAGAAGAAGTGAATACTGAAAACTTTTAAACCTATTGGTTTGCCTAGAGTTACATCGAATCAGAGTGTCTGTCATTTCTAGTTCTAGTTACTATAATATTCAGACATTGTGTTTTTTATTATTTTAATCCTATTTTGCAATTTGGATAAATTTGTTGGTATCAAATGGCATCAAAATTGAAATAATAACAATGATGAGAAGTTGGGCATAGAAAACCAAAAACTATAATGCCTTTCTAGAATGTTTTGCTTATAAAAAGATATTCAAATTGCAAACATACTGTTTATAAAAATGTATTGGTGTGATGTTAAGTGAGCAAGTGATAAGATTTCATGAATTTATTTAATTTCTATAGCTGTCCATCTTAACATTGTGTTGCATATATCACAAAAATATAAAACAGTTAAAAATTATGTGTGTGTGTGTGTGTGTGTGTGTGTATACAGAGAGAGAGAGAGAGAGAGAGAGATGCTGAATAAACTATTGCCTTGCATGTTCAAATAGCAAGTAACTGAGCCCTTAATGCACTTAGGGCCCCAGGCCTGGGCTAATAACTATATTTGCACAGCCTTCCTTACAAAGGACCAACAGGATCAAGGTCATCCCAATCTCTGAAGAGAGAATGTTCCAGAGGGTAGAAAGTATAGCTGAGAACATAAGTCTCGTGGTCCCCAACACTTGATATTCCTTGGCTGTCAAGATGTAATATGTCCCGTATGCTATACTGAATTGGACTGGTAGAAACAGCTGAGACAAAATGGTTCCTCAATTAACTTGATCGCAAGCCATGAAGGGCTTTAAAGGTGACAACCACCACCTTGAATTACACATTGGCAACCAAATGGTGGTATTTCATATGTCAAATATCTGACGTTACTTACTATCCGTGCAGCTGCATTTTACTTCAAATAAAGTTTCTGAATAATTTTCAAGGGCAGCCCCATGTACAGCATATTGCAGTAATCATGACAATAGGTCCCAAGGGCATTAGCAAAGCCTCCCAGTCCAGGAATAAGCACAACTGGCTTATGAGCCACAGATGTGCAAAAGCCCTTTTAACCATGACTGTGAGTTCAGGAAGATCCCCGAAGGACACATCAAGTCCATCTGGAACAGCACCCTATACAGAACCAGAGGTGGAAGAACCTTGTAACCAGGAGATACAAATGCTGAAGACCACTCAAGTCTTGTTTGAGTGGAATCAAAGGAGAAAGCTGGATATGATTAAAGGGTTGGTGATATGTCACCCCACCCAGTAGATGTTAAATAGGAATGGGGGGGGGGGGGGACAAGCTTGGAGCATCATTTCTTGGAAGCCAGAATTTATGAGACTTGTAGTGGGGAGGGGGTCATTTAAATCAAGAAGATTTAGGTTACCTATCATATTTGCAGTGACTTTCCAGAATCCATTGGAAATACCACATTTTTATCTGAGATAAAAGGATGAACTCAATCTTTGTGGATTGAAATCTGAATCAGATGTCTCCAGCCCTTCAGTTGTTTGTTTTTCATATCCCTCTCATGTCAGATTGGGGAGAAAAAAAGGCACAACGGGAAGAACTAGAGCATGAGTAGATCGGGGATATCATTACAACTATGGAAGGAAATAGTTCACCAGATTGAGGAATTTTATCCTTCCAGATTGGATCCGGAGTTGTAAACTTAGCAACTGCATTCTAGGATTGCCTCTGTGCATGATTGAATAATCAAGAAAAAAATGCATTTAAATTTACACTTTAAGCAAAAGTTAATTAACACTGCTAGTTAAAAAGTTATTTCTTTGTCACTTCTTTTTTGTAAACATTGAGTCATCGAGTATTGTAAACTACAAAATACAAAAGTAAATAGAAGAGCAGTGGGGGGAGGGAAGAGACGTGAGGAAAGATGAAAAGAAAAAGAAGCATTGATTTCCGATTTTGTTACAGTAAAATAAAGCATTAACATCAAATAACAACTTTTTTGCTTTTCCATAATATTATGAACAAGCCATCTCTATAAAGATCTATCAGTCTAATCTATAAAATAGAATAGAATAGAATTCTTTATTAACCAAGTGTGACTGGACACACAAGGAATTTGTCTTGGTGCAAATGCTCTCAATGTGCATAAAAGAAAAGATATTCATCAAGAGTCAAGAAACAAGATACAAAGTCATAGGGTACAATAAGTAATCAAATCATACTAGGAAACAGCCAATATAAATCATAAGGATACAAGCGACAAAGTTACAGTCATACTGTCACAAGTGGGAGGGAATGGATGATAAGGAGTGATGAGAAGATTAATAGTAATAGTAGTGCAGACTTTGTAAATAGTTGAACAATGTTGAGGGAATTATTATATGGCTTTTGGGGAAAATCCAAAGTCAGAGTTTCATTTTTTTCTATATCAAGCACAAAGTTCAAGGATAACAAGTTAAGTAACTGCACAAAATTGTTGAAGGGTCTTTGCTGATGACCACTACCTATATTTTCACAAAATTGATTCCTGAAGTTACCTTATGTTACAAAATTCAGAAGAGAATTCAGTGTTATCCAACAATAGTTTAATCCTTCTGTCTGCATCAATAGATTTCTCCATGCTTGATGCTTGTCTTATCTTGATTCAGTCTTCAGCCTTGGCTATATTAATTTTGCTCCAGATATTTATTCACAAGTTCTGGAATGTTTATAGGATTAATATACGGAAAACAAGTAGAACTATGTGCTACCCACATATTGGTATGGAGTATAAACAGTCCTCCAGCAGTGTCATATAAATGCTAATATGGGAAACAACAGAACAAAACAGTTCTGTTTTTCCAGAACAAAAATCTCAAGCAATAGCATTTTATGAACCCACTTTGCTGAACAGATAAAGATTGTGTGACTTTGTCCCTAAATGCAATCCAAAACTGCTAAAATTGATTCCAACTTTTTGTTGGTTTTTTTTTTTTTATGTGCAGCTCAAGTATAATCAGTCATTCAAACAAACTATAATTTAATCAAATAACTTGAAATATGAGAATTTCTTCATAATGTGTTTATCATACAAAACAAATACATCTGATAGACTATATTGTTGTAAGTGACCTAGAGTAGCCCCATTGCTGGATAGACAATAAATAAATTTAACTAACAAATAAGACAGTTTTAAGAAATATAATGACTTCAACATACACATTTTATGAAATTAAGGTCATTTTTAAAGTAGATTATCCATAAGAGCTCTCAAATACAAATCTCATCTACTTTTTATAAACGTTGGCTTTTATCCATTCTGCAATCCACGGTGGCTTTTACCAAATTACAGGCTATGACCTGTGTATAGCATAGTATAATGCTTTTGATGGCATGCTATCTTTTAAATGGGTTTTACAAAATGTAACATCTTCCACAGCATGCTAATGTATATGAAAAAAAAGTTATGAGAGGTAAACAAATGTGCCAAAAAAATACAAGGAGCAATGTGCAATTGTTACATAAAATACATGTATCACTAATTTTCCTATTAAAAACTGAATTAACAGTGCAATTGTGTCTGTCATACAGATAATTCTCCCTTATCAATGATAATTAGGACTGGAATTTCTGTTACTAAGTGATGCTGTCATGAAGCGTAGGATCACATGACTATCCTTAAGTGAATCCTATGCCACTGTTAAGTGAGGATGTAATGTGTTCCCCAATTTGACCTTCTGCCAGTTTTCCCATTGACTTTACTTATAGAAAACCAGCAAAGAAGGCTGGAAATGACCACAGAGATGCTATTATCATTTTAATTGCAAGGACTGGTCGTAAGTACCACTTGTTCAATGCCATTGTAAATTTGAATGGTTGCTGAATGAGTGCTGCTGGTTCACTAAGGCAGGGGTCTTTAACCTTGGCAACTTTAAAATTTGTGGACCAACTCCCAGAATTCATCAGCCAGCTGGCAGAAGAATTCTGGGAGTTGAAGTCCAAAAGTCTTAAAGTTGCCATGGTTGGAGAGCCCTGCACTAAGGACCTCTACCTGTTGTTTTTTTATTAAACACTGCAACTTAGTAAATACTACTGAAGTAACACAATTTAATGACTTCTGGTTACAAATCATACATCCTATAGTGAATGTTAATATCTATTAAGCACTTGGTATTTTATATTTGTGTATACAGACTATTCTTCACATTGGACAAATCAGCAAAACGTTTACATTATAACATTTATATTATTATCAGAACATCTACCTTGAGATATACTTTTATATTAAAATGTTGGGATTCCACATAACATCCACTGAATCCATGTCCACCAAGTCACACCATGCCCACCAAGCCATGCTCACAGAACTAGTAGTAAAATAATTGAATCCCACCACTGATTCACTCTCACTTACTTGAATTACTTGAAAAGAAATTAATATTTTTTAAATCTTTAATGTGCTTAAACAGAAAGCTAGAAAATAATATTGTTTACCCACATTAGATGTGTATCTTGGCTTACCACCAGTACAGCTGTGGATATTTAAAGTCATAACATTTTGCCAAAATATGCTGTCCAAAGATTTCAATTTTGTTGAAGTTTTTCAATACCTATTAAATTCTGCACAAATTTGCCTAGCAACAATGGGAAATATTCTCAGAATATTTACATTTATCATTAGATAATCCCAATTAAAATCCTGTGCATTATGTAGCAAAAGTTGTTCAAAGATGTGAATATTTTGAAATTCATATGTGATGTGAAAATATACTTCTGTAGTGGTGGAATACATTTTTTTTACTACCTGTTCTTTGGGCATGACTTGGTGGATGTGGCAGGGGAAGGATACTGTAAAATCTCCAGTCAGAGGTGGTATTTGCTGGTTCTCCGAACTATTTAAAATTTCCGCTACCGGTTCTTCAGAACTGGTGAATACCACCTCTGCTTCTGCTTGCTTTACACAATCCCTAATGATATTTACTCATTGATATTAAAATTATACTGTAATACTCTTCCAATATTTTATTAAGCATCCACTGCATGTTGTATATAATGGAACCTGTGTCTGGCTGTATTTTGCTGTGTCCGTGCAGTATTTAATTTCAGGGCTTGCAGTGTTAGGAGTCCTAAGCCTTCCCCCCAAAAGTGAGGAATGTCAGGGAAGCCAGCTTCAGCGGTGGGAAAAACCTCCAAGATTCCGTATGACTTCAGCCTTACTGGGGACAGAGAAATGTCCCCCCCCCCGCCTTTCCTAGTGAGTTTGTCTAAATATTGCTCACACTCAGGACATAGTTATCTATAATCCAAGACTTTAATACCCAGTCGATCTACTTAATATCTGCAAGATGTTCCTTGTAAATATTTCTTACACTAAAAAAAAAAAATCTAGTTGGGAAGGAAGTGTAAAACAGAATGTAACCTTATATTTCCTCCAATGTGGTTCTCAGGATAGACCCAAAGAGGGATCCTAAGCCTCTGAGTTAGTATCCTGAGATCACAGGATATTGCCCTATGAAATAATGACTTCATGGAAATGTACTTCTATAATTAATCATAGAATTATTATTACATTGGTCTATTAGATTGGTCTGTCCCCATCGACTAATGGACCCAGGTAGGTTCCAAAAGGAGCTGGGATTTTTAACTGCAGATCAATTATGCAGTCCAGCCAAGCTCTTAGTCATTGTTTGGAATAGGAAGGTGACTGAGGCTCTGGATAGGATTGCTCCCTTGCGAACTCTCCTCACCCGTAGACCTCTCTGTGCCCCATGGTATGTAGAGGAACTGAGAGGGATGAAATGCATGAGGAGACATCTAGAGTGCCGCTGGCAGAAGACAGGAGATGAACTTGATCGAACACGGGTAAGAGCTGCTACTAAGGCCTACCTTGTAGCAATTCATGAGGCAAAGTGTAAATACTCCACACTTAATTGCATCTGCAGATAAGCACCCAGCAACCCTCTTTAAGGTGAGCCATCTCCTCTTAGGAAAGGAGGAGATTGAGGTCCACCTGAAGGGGTGCGCTGAGGAATTTGCGGATTTTCTGGAAGACAAAATCGCTTGACTTTGTTCCCAGTTAGATGCCGGCGTGGTTGCTGATCTGGTGGAAGCTACTGTGACAGGTTCTTCCCCTGATATCTGCGAACGGTTTGACCCTGTTGCTCCTGAGGAAGTGGACAGGATCTAGGGAGTATGCACGTGAGCACCTGTACTTTAGACCCATGTCCCTCCTGGCTTGTGAAAGCTTCCAGGAGGTGACAGGTGGACACTGGAGGTGATTAATGCTTCTCTATAGGAAGGGACAGTGCCCCAGCACTTTAAGGAAACTGTGGTTCGCCCTCTTAAGAAGCCATCACTGGACTCCACCCGGTTGGATAATTTCCGACCTGTTTCCAATCTTTTTGGGGAAGGTTGTTGAGAAGGTGGCCGCGCAGCAGCTCCAGAGGTTTCTGAATGAAATAGATTATCTCTACCCCTACCAGTCAGGATTCAGGCCTGGATTTGGGACATTGGTTGCAGTTTTGGATGATCTCTGGCGGGAGCAGGATGGAGGTAGTGCATCCATCCTTGCTCTACTTGACCTCTCGGCGGCTTTTGATGCCATTGACCATGGGATTCTCCTGGGACAGCTTCAGGGGATGGGAGTGGGAGGCCTTGTGCTGTCTTAGTTCACTTCCTTCCTCTGCAGCTGCTCTCAGTCAGTGTTGATAGGAAGGGAGAGATCCAACCCTCGCCCACTGCTTTACAGGATTCTGCAGGGCTCGGTACTCTCTCCACTCCCGTTCAACATTTATAGGAAACCACTGGGTGAAATCATCTGTCACCATGGACTGAGGTATCACCAATATGCTGATGATACTCAGCTGTATGTCTTGGCTCATGGTGAGTTAAGTGTTGTTGTGTCCTCCCTCTCACAGTGCCTGGAGGCTGTTAGGGTCTGGATGGGGACCAATGGGTTGAAACTAAACCTGTGCAAGACTGAGTGGCTCTGAATCTGGGGTTCGTTGGTTCAGGGAGAATTACCACCTTTAGTCTTGGATGGGATGGCATTACCACAAACAGATCCTGTGCGTAATCTAGTGGTTCTCCTGGACTCATGACTCCTGTTCAAAGAGCAGGTGGCGGTCGTGGCCAGGAGGGCCTTTGTGCAACCGTGGGTTGTGCACCAGTTATGCCCTTTCCTGAACCAAAGGTCCCTACTCACAGTCACTCATGCCCTGGTCACTTCCCGTCTTGATCATTGCAACACACTCTACATGGGGCTGCCCTTGAAGAGCATCTGGAAGCTCCAGTTGGTGCAAAATGCAGAGGCCCACATGGTTTTGTGCAGACCCAGGTGTGCACATGTGTCACCTCTCCTGCAGGAGCTACATTGGTTACAGATTTGCTTCCAGATGCAATTCAAGGTGCTGGTTGTCACCTTTAAAGCCCTTCATGGCTTGGGTCCAGTTATCTGAGGAAACATCTCTTGCCAGTGACATCTACCTGACCCATTAGAGCGAAGAGGCAAGGAGTGCTGCGGGTCCCACCCCTGAGGGAGATACACTTGGTGGGACCCAGAAGAAGGGCCTTCTCTGTGGTGGCTCCATCTCTTTGGAACATCATTCCCCCAGAAATTAGAATGGCCCCCTCATTAATACTATTCTGAAAGGCACTGAAAACCTGGTTTTGCCAGCGGGCCTGGGGAACCCTGAGAGGGATGGAACCCATCAAATGGCTAGTGTGATCCACTGTCGTCAGGGTGGGGGGTGGTTTTTGGTTTTGGTTTTTTTTGTTTTCCCTTTTTTTTCTATTGTACTTTAATAATTTAGTTGATTCTTTTTGTTAGTTCTTATTGTTTTTGTTTTTATTTTTTGTTTTAAATATGATTTTACATTGTGTAAGCTGCCTTGAGTCGCCATTGGTGAATGGGCGGCAATATAAATCAAATAAATAAAATAAAATAAATAAACATAGATGTATATTCAAATAGATACCCTTTTTGAATTAAATAAATTTTATACTGTAAAGGGTTTAGAAGTTAACCTCAAGAAATGGAAACAGCCTTTCCTCTAAGAGCCTGATGGCCTCCCACCCACCCACCCTGGTTGGCATTTTATTTTTTATAAACGTTTTATTTAAGTTATCACAAAACATAAATACAAATAAAATATCTGTTTTTGAGAACAGCATGACCCCGGGTTATCCTTCTCCATAAAGACATAAACTCAATACATATTTATCTTATACATTCTAATCCATATAACTATTTTCACAATTTTTTCAATAGCTTTTCCCTTTCTTTACTTCCTATAGCCTTATTTTAAATTATCTCATTCCTTTCTTAATTCAATTACATATCTTTTTATAATTTTTAAAATCTTTCTAATCAATGTTTTTATATTTTCATCTGTCCTGTGTACAATTTCATATTATCTTTTCTCATAAAACAAATTTTCCCCTGTAATTACTAGACTGGAGTGTAAAACCTTTGTATCTTTTTTTCAAATCTTGTTTAAAAATTTAAGTTACACCTTTACAGTTATAACATTCATTTTTTAACCTCTATTTTATAACGCATACCTATTTTCAATCGAATTCTGCTTGGTACATTTTAAATACACACTAAATTCTTAAAAGAAAAAAGTATATGTGTATATATATATCTGTGTATATATGTATAACAATAGTAAATGGAATAATTATTCTATTCAAGTACAGCTCTGCCATTAATATTAATAACAATCTTTTACATTTCTGTTTCTTTTAGCAAACATTACCTAGTAATATGAGTAGTCTTTCACTTTAATCATCTATATTTCATATTTTACTTATTACTGTCTTTAAATAAAAAACAAAACAATAGTTATTAACAGTAGTCAATAAAATTATTATTCAAATTCATCCTGTCAACTGATAAAAATCTTCCATGTTTCTTTTCAGTTTTTTTAATTTTCTTTTTAAATCATTGAGAGCCTTATTCTCTTTACAAACAAATATTCCATTACACATCAATAGAAATTTTTTCTATCACTTTAATCATCTAAACATATTTTCTAACCCTTTTCTACTAATATAACAATGCTATCCCATGCACTCTTGCAGAATCCTGCCCTTAAGTTAAATTTTAACCATTGTATCTGTGTCTTTTAAATAGGTTTATACCTTTAATTCTTGCACGCTTTTCCTGTACCTTTATATCTTGTTTCTGTCCTTTGTAGCTTCTTTTCCTTTCCCTCTTCCCTCTCTTCTTCTCCCTCCCCTTTTTATTCCCTTTTCTGTCTGATTCTCCCTTCTGTGATCCTCCCTTCTGCTTCTTCCGAATATGATGATTGCTTTTCAACTTACTCTTTTTTTTGGTTGTTGCTTCATTGCTTAAGGTTTTAACTCCCTTTCCCTGCTTTCCCTTTTTTACCCCACTTAAAGTTGCTTGGTCATTAAAGATGGCTTCTTCTTTATCCCATCCTTTTTGTTCTGCCAGCGTTTCTTATAGTTTTTCAAAGTTCAAAAATCTCCATTTCTAAAAATTGAAATATGAAGCCAAAAGATCCTCTTCCCTTTTGTGCTTCTTTTTGTTCTTTGAGTCTCATTTTTAATTCTTCAAGGAGTGATGCCTTTTTTTTTTAATTTAAACAACCCCCAATTGATTTTATTTTGTTTCATTAGGATCCACCAACCAAAATTCCAGGAATCATCCAATAACCCAAAACTGTTTCTTGCTTCTTTTCTCACTTTCTCTTTCTAGGGGCTTCGTTATCTTGTAACAAAGTTTCAGCTACAATGTACCTTTTGCAAGCCTTGTTAAAATTCTATCAATTTTTTTAAGTTCCAGGTGGTCTCCTCCATTTTCCAGATTCCACCCTCTTGTTTCCTTTTTCCCTCCTCTGCTTTCTTTCTTTTTTTTAAGAAAAAATTAAATTATCCAAGAATCTTTATCCCTTTGACACTTTATTTTCAGCTAGAAATAGCCTATTAATGTCAAAGTGGTTAGTATCAATTTCTTATTCGAATCTCTTCTTCTTAATGTTTCAAGTCAATTAAAACTGTCAATATGAAAGGGAAAAAAAGCCAATTCTGTTTCCTTTCTCTTTTGCCGCTTAAGAACTTTTTTAGGAATAGTATTAGTCTTTAAAATTCAGGTTCCAGGTACCTTAAATAGATGTTCTCCATTCAACCTGGTCAGTCAAACTTTCTCCTTTAAACTTCTTCCTGCACAATCTTGTCCAGTCGGGTTCTTCTTTGAGGTGGCCATTTCTGACCACCGCTGCAACCGCCTTTAGGAAAGGGAGTAATGGCCAGCTGAGGAGGAGAGATGCAGCTCTCCTCAACCCTGTTGATGGCTCCCCCTTCTTCACCACCTCTATGGGATGGCTTCAGCTCCGAATCTGGGCGGCTCGGGGCGCTCCAGTGGTGAGCACGGATCAAAGCTGTGCACAATTGCGGATTTTGGTTTGTCGCCGAAGAAGCCCAAACCAGAAGTCCTCTGGTTGGCATTTTCCTAGGGCATTATTGCCAGGACATTACTGAAGCCTCCAACCCTTTTGGATATTATCAATATTCTTAATTGGATTTTATATTATTTTTATTTAGATTTTTTATTATCATGATGTCATGTATTCTTTTAAATGAATGAATCATATGCTATTTTAATGAATAGCAGAGTTATGCAGTGCTAAGACAAAGTCCCAAACATAAATTCTGAACCATTTTTGAAATAGATACCAACTATTGTAGTACATACTGTCAGGCTTTATGTAGCATGCTAGACTGAAATTAATTAAACAGCACACAAGCATATAAAAACGTCTGAACAGAAGTTTCATTCTTGAAAAGAAAAGTTATTACAAAACAGTTCCAGCATCTGCTGTGTATCAGAGCAGATCTTTCTGGGGCAGGAGATAATAGTTTCCATCTCTTCACTGTTTTGATACAAAAAGAAAAAAGTATTAGATAAGCTATGTGGAACTTAAATGCATAAGTGGGGTGGAGATATTGGTATGCCATGTTTGAAATATTAAGATGCCTTTCAACCAAGACAATATTATTAGGAACATAGATGATGGTTTCTGTGTACAAATTGGATTAGTGTTAGAACACAATCATTCCTTTCTGGTGGATTAACAAATATCTCCAATCTTTATTTAAATCTATTTTCAGCTGTTCTTTAACAGGTGTCAATACATATTTTAAAAAAGGTAGGGCTTCAATCATATGGTTACAACCACAACTCCAAAAATCCCATTGCCCTTACCCCAAAATACCTAGATGTTTTAAAATTTTACTAATGCAATCCAGTATGCAGTCAGTTTTAACATTTTCTTAGAGATTTGATATTTTAAATATAAAGCTATATTGACTATTGACTTTTCTATTTTATATGAATTTCCCATGGTCTTTTATATGGGCAGGATATAAAATAAACATACATTTCATTATATACTGTATACATCTTGCATATTCTCTAGAATCTCAAGGAACTTTCAGCTATGTTAGCTTGAGAGGAAATAATTGACCCAAATGCACCAGCTGAGCTTCAGACTAATGGAAGACCTGGATTCTGATCACCTGGATCTTAAACCCATACATTATTTAATATACTATCATAGCATAGTCATAACCTACCTTACAGGGCTGTGTGAGGATAAAATAAATGATGCAAGCTCCCTTGAACCTTGAAAAAAGGTAGGAATAATTACAAAAAACTGTAGTTCTGTTGTAATAATTTAAGTTCTATTGCTGACCTTTCTGTGAAAAAGTTTTATCAATATGGAACAGGTCTCATTATTTAAAAACCTGGCCTTTTTATTGCACATTTAGAAAGTTGGGTATTTTAAAGAAGGGGAAAAGAAAGTAAGTATTTCATCCACCACCACCATACCATTTAGTTATGCCTTCTAAAAAAAAACAGTTTTATAAAATGGGTTATTAATTTATTTAAACAATTTATTATTATAAAGGTGAGAGCTTGCATTTACTGTCATTTTTGATTCAGAAGTTTAATTTTCTACTTAGAATTTATTATATTTGTACTTTGAAGGGTTTGTAAGAGTACGCTGAAAAAGGTTCTTCGTAGTATATGAGAGCACATATAAAGCAGCTCCTCCCACTGGTGAAAACAGGAAAGTTAGGCATTAAAGAAATGTTAAGATTAAAAGGGCTGTGGCTTTCAGTTGTTCTCACAGGCTGTAAGTATTCTGCAGTCCCCTTTTCCAGTAGAGGATACCCAGGACAGTTTGCCTCTGCAGAGGGTTCTGGGATTGCTACTGTTTGTCAAACAGTGGTGGGATTCAATTTTTTTTTACTATTGGTTCTGTGGGTGTGGCTTGGTGGGCGTGGCAGGGGAAAGATGCTGTAAAACAGGGGTGTCCAACCTTGGCAATTTTAAGACTTGTGGTCTTCAACTCCCAGAATTCCTCAGCCAGCAAAGCTGCTGTAAAATCTCCAGTCAGAGGTGGTATTTGCCAGTTCTCTGAACTATTCAAAATTTCTGCTACTGGTTCTTCAGAACTGGTCAGCTGAATGCTACCTCTGATGTAAGCTATTAATGCTAGCTATAGTTTGGAAGAAATTAAAAAGAGCTGGAGTGATCTGTACAAAATAATAAAAGATGTTTGGGGCAGAGCAGAATAATTTTTATAGGCACAAATTAAATGCATACGGCAAGCAGAATCCTAGATTCTGGTTTGATCCCTGGAACTGGAGTATGATCAGAAATTACTCTATGAGAGAAAGAAATGTTAAGTAATTGATGAGAGGCCAAAACAATAATAAATTACAGAACAAGTGATTGCTATGGGACTCAACAAATTTCACCATGTGAACATTCTAGCAATTGGGTCACTGAATCACTATCTCCTTATAGTTCTATCTATGTCTTAGCTTCTAGTCATATCATGGCTCCCCTTTTTTTCTCTCTTTGAAGTTTGGTGAAGTGAACTGCTTCAGTATGGACCATATGCCACTTCAAGTTCCAAAGCTGATGGAACTTTCCATCAGTGCATAATGATTTTGACATCATTAATGGATGGTTGAAAGGAAATGTATAAATCACTTCAAAATTAATTAGTCAGGGTTGAGGGGGTGGAATCAAGGGAAGTCAAATAATGAAAGCAATGTTATGCCATTGCACTGCAAGCTCCATTACTTTTGTTAATGCACTGTGATACACATTAATATAGAAAGGCAGGGCTTGCAACAAAATAGTGCATTGTTGTTTTCGTTATTTTTTCGAAGGTATTGGCCTCTTTAATTCTGCCTTGCTTTTTTTTTTCAGTTTCTTTAGGCAGCATGAAATTGAGCTTGATGAGTGTTTTTTTTAGAGGCAAAGTGAACTGAGAAGCTTTGTTCATTGTTTTATTTCTCCTTCAGAGAACTGTGAAATATTGGTGCTTATTATTACTATTATATAAGGTTTGAGATGCTGTATATTGCAATAGAGGAAGAGGAAAAGAGGCAGGCTGCCTTCTACACATGCTTCTCCTTAGTCCCATAGTTTCACCCCAGCAAAAAGATGCACAACTGTTATCAGCCAAAAATTTTCTCCTCCTAAAAAGAGCACACCCAGGACATAACACTCACATGGTTTGTTTGAAAGAATGTGGTAAAAGATCAGCAATAAAAGTATTCAACAGCATGCATATGGAGGTTACCCCTACTAACTCTTGGGGTCAAATTGCACCATCTTGTATTTAAGTTTTCTAATATGTTTTTTTTTATAAATAAGACACTCTCATTCTAGTTATCAATTAAATCCATAACCATTCATTTTAGATGATATTTTAGATGAGATGACAAGAAAAGAACTTTGCACAGACACTTACTGTAAAGTGTGTGGGGCTGTACTGCAGTTTGAATCTCAACGAATAGCACACTATGAGGTAAGCTTTAATACAGAACATGTCAATGAGATTTTATGACCCCACTTTTCTCCAGATATGGAGGATTCTGCTTTTACTGACTAAGATACTTTTATAAACAAATCGGGTGTTCTTTAAAAAAAAACTTAACTATGCATTGAAGAACTGTGACTACCTGTTAAACAAAAAGCTACCGGCAGTCATTTCATTCTTCAACAGATCTCATCTCATCAAGCTGGCCTCCTAATCTGGAGTATTTTTTAATGCTTCACATAAACAAAAGTTTTTTTTTAACTTACCTAATGCAGGTAGTCCTCCACTTACAACCACAACTGAGCTCAAAATTTCTGTTGGGAAATGAGACATTTGTTAAGTGAATTTTGCCCCATTTCACAACCTTTCTTGCAATAGTTGTTAAGTGCAGTTGTCAAGTTAGTGACACAATAGTTCAGCAAATCTGGCTTCCCAATTGGCTTTGCTTGTCAGAAGGTTGCAAAGTGGTTACATGATTCCAGAACAGCGATGGGATTCAAGAATGTTTACTACCAGTTCTGTGGGCGTGTCTTGGTGGGCATGACAGGGGAAGGATATTGCAAAATCCCATTCCCTCCCCACCCCACTAACCTGCTTTCCAACTCTGTTCTCCTGTGCAGGGCAACAAAAGAAGACCCAGCCAATCAGCTGGGACTCAGGTGGCAGAGAATAGATGGGGCAGGGCCAGTTAGAGGTAGTATTTGCCGGTTCTCAGTACCACTCAAAATTTCCACTACCGCTTCTCCAGAACTGGTCAGAGCCTGCTGAATACCACCTCTGCCCCAGAACACTACAAAGTCATAAATATGAGTCAGTTGCCAAGTGTCTGAATTTTGATCATGTGACCATGGGGATATAAATAAATGGGAAAAACAGTCATAAGTCCCTTCTCTCAGTGCTGTTGTAACTTTGACCAGTCATTTAATGAACTGTTGTAAGTTGAGGACTACCTGTATTTATTCCCTTATTTTATCCAGTGGCCCTACCAGAATAAAGCCATGAAGTTCAAACCAGTCATTACGTATCATATGGAACCAGCCTCTGAAACATTCCCGATTCATCTAAGGTTCACCAGTTGAATCCTAAGCGTTGTCTGAAAATATGTAGCAGTAAGCAAATCTGCTTATTTTTAAAATTCAAAAATGAATATTTCTCTTTTGCTACATTCACAGTACTGAGGTTGGTTCACACAGTTTAAAATCAGCAAAAATTAATAATACAACAGAATAGCAGAATTAGAAGGAACCTTTGAGCTCTTCTAATCCAACCTGCTCCTCAAGCAGGAAACCCTATAACATTTCAGAAAATGATTGTACAATCTCTTCTTAAAACCTTCAGTGTTGGAGCATTCACAACTTCTGGAGGCAAGTTACTCCATTGATTAACTATTCTGTCAGGAAATTTCTTCTTAGTTCTAGGTTACCTCTCTCCTTGGCTAGTTTCCACCCATTACTTCTTGTCTTGCCTTCAGAAGCTCTGGATAATAGGTTGATACACCTCTTCCCTCTTCTTTGTGGCAGCCCCTTAGAACAGGAAGACCAACAGGTGGCACTGATCAATCCCAATACAAGTGCTATGCATAAAATAATCCTTAACTTGGCATGTCAGATGGCGTACTGCATAGCCCTCCATTATGAACTGACAAGTAATTTTGTAATTAGAAATTCAGTATAATATGTTGCCGTAGCTATGCTTCTATTAATAGCCTCCACTACAGCACACACCAGTCACCCAATGTAGCTGTAAATCACTGGGTACTTAAAGGCTCTGCTCTTGGGTGATGTGTATTTTTATACAATTGTTTTTACATATTTTTGAAGGCTTGGTTTGATATAAAATTGACACTTTTGCTTTTCAGGGCAAAAGACATGCACAAAAAGTACGACTCTATTTACAAATGCATAATGAACAAAAGGACAAGCTGCATTTGAATTTCCAGGTAAAGTTATCCCATCTACATCAATAGGATGGTTACATATGGGGCACAGGATTTGTGCCTTGTAGCATATTTTTATCCGACTCTGGCATTATCTGAGGCTGTGTCATGACAGAGAGAAAGATAAAAGACCCCTCATATACAACTGCTAATCCAGCTCACATTTACCCTAACCTTGTTTCTCTTTACTGTAGCCTCAATTCAGTTTTCTCAACGGTCCACACATGTTCCTATGATAAAGCTAACTAATGATAAAAAAGAAAGTAGTATCATTTTCTTATTTAGAAGATGTTTTTAATTCCATCCTGCAGCTAGCCATTCTTTGTCTCTGTCTTGAACATCATGAGTGAGAAAGGAAAACATTGATGACCATGGTAAATTTATCTATGGACAAATAAACTGATGCCTAACTTTGTTGGGTGTCTTCAAGCAGAAACTGGATAACTAAATTATCCAAAGATGCTTTACTTTAGATTCTTGCCCGGGGCAGAATTTGACATCTCAAAAGTTCAGCCAATCTATTATTATAGTGTATTAAATAGCTTTTCACTTTGATTTCAGGAGAATCCAAATATGGACAAAAATATGTATTGCAGACTTTGCAACATGGTCTTCACATCTCCAGTTGTTGCTCAATCACACTATTTGGGAAAGATTCATGCCAAAAAACTGAAGCAGTTATCAGATCAGACTCCGCCCATACAGAATGTGCAGTCAGAACATGGTAAAGATCTAATAATTAATGCATTCTCTTTTTTGTCAGCTATTTTAGTGAGAAGATGAAGAATGGATTGCTTTAATCATAGTACAAATGCAGCTGAAAAACAAATCACATTAAATGTCCTTATTTTGTTACTCTTACATATTTCTCTTTGTTCTTTTCTCCTTGTAATTTCATACAACAGAGTAAGAAAGGAAAGAATCAGTAACTTACCTGAATAACTTAAGGAGATGCCATTCACAATAATTTGTCAGTTGACAAATTGGATACAAAGATGGCTATATTTTCTTAAAGGCAGTCTAGTGGTTCTTTAAAAAGTCCATTTCAAATTCTGACAGGTTGACACTTTTTGTTCTGATTGTTTTCCATGAGGAGACTAATCTTTCTTCATGGCTCTTTTTCACAGATTCCTCTGCAACTCCAATTCTGCCAGAGGCATCTCTTGAAAAGAACTTGCAACAGGATGTTAATTCTGAGGACTTATATTTATCTAGTAGAACTGCTTTGGATTTAGATGATCCAGATAAATATTGCAAACTCTGTTCCGCACCTTTCAACAACTCGTTTATGGCCCATCAACACTATGTAGGAAAAAAGCACAAAAGAAATGAATTACGTAAGAAATTGGTGGCTGAGATTGGAACTCAGGCTATACCTCTGGAGTCCAAAACCAATGGTAAGCAGCATCAAAATGAATATTCTCCTTTATATCAAGTGAGTATGGCTCTGAACCAAGGTATACCATCAACCTTTCCTTCCATATGCTGGCCATAGCTGGACATCTTCCTTTCAGAGTCCAGTGACTCTGATAAAGGGAATTCCTTTCTTTCTTTGGCTGTTTCTCTGTACTTTTCTTAAAATCCAATATATTGTTGCCTAACTTCAGTCAGACATTTTCTATTACAGTAACAATTTGATCATGACAGTGTGTTTGCAATACTTTCTATTCTTTTATATTGAAGCTATCAGATAATATGTAGGTGTTTTTTTTCAGGCTTAGGTTCAGGCTGCAGACACACCAAAGCAGACAGAGTTGCTGAATAATTTTTTATCATAGCCAGGCAGATAATAATAAATAAGATCATGAATCTTATTTGCAAAAAATGTTTGTCTGAATATTTCCATTCAAATAGTTCAAATATTAAGAGAATGGTCCAAAGTCATTCCAGAAGTCAAAGAGCCAAGTCAGGAAGTCCAGTAGTTTAAAGATTCAAAAATGGAAACATATGAACAAGAGTCACAAGCTTGAATTTTGAAAAGAATGAAGACTAAAGGCAAGGCACCTACATAAATCCATCTATGGCAGTTGACTACAATTACATAGGCCTCACATTTTGCCTTGTTGAGTTACATAACTGCTTGCCATTGGATCCATCAAAATCTGGGGCTTGGGTGTCATGCCTCATCATCTGATTGCTTCAGCTTATCGGGAGGTGCCTATCATGGATCAGCCTCATCTGCATCATGACTTGATGATTCCTGAAGTTGACAATGCACATGTTCATCTGGAGCAGCGTTGTCAGAATCGGATTCTGAGTCTAAACTATGGCCCATGATAGAACAACTTTACAAATATTTCCCATAAGATGTCTTTTATTTGGGAGAAAGGGCATTGTTTTTACTGCATTTTCTTTTAACTTGTTGCTCTTTTTTGCAGCACTTGGCGTGGGCAACTATGTATGTACAACATGCAATATCAGCCTCACATCCATAGAGATGTACCAGTCACACATGCAAGGAAATAAGCATCAGATTAAGTAAGTATTTTCCTGGCCCTCTATCAGTGATTGAGGAGCTGTGCTGAAACTTCAAGAATTTCAGTATGAGAGTGTGGATACTGAGCAAAACAAAAATTGATGGTTAGAATTGCAGAGAAAGAATGTGAACAAAGTTCACTGCAAATTAACTTTATCACTAGAAATCAAGTAATGTTCCTCTGCTCTTGAAATGTGGTTTATTCTTTGCCCTGAAGGCTGGATGCAACAATTGCTTTTCCGTAGTTCTTTTTTTCCTTAGCTAATTTTCCATAGCACTAACATTAGGAAAAATGTTTTCTAAGGAAATTTTTCTTTCTTTGCTCTTCAAAGGTAAGAAATCTCTGGCTCTCTAAATATTTTGGGATAGAACTCTTATCATTAACCGTGATGTAGTACCAGAGGTGGTATTCAGCAGGTTCTGACCAGTTCTTGGGAACCAGTAGTGGAATTTTTGAGTAGTTCGGAGAATTGGCAAATACCACCTCTGATTGGCCCCAACCCCAACTATTATCTGCCTCCCGAGTCCCAGCTGATTGACTGGGTCTTTTTTTGTTGCCCTGCACATGAGAACAGAGCTGGAAAGCAGGTTAGTGGGGTGGGGAGGGAGTGGAGAGTGGGGATTTTATAGTATCCTTCCCCTGGAGTGGGAAGGGAATGGGGATTTTATAGTATCCTCCCCTGTCATGCCCACCAAGCCACACCACGCCCACCAAGCCACGCCCACAAAACTGGTAGTAAATTTTTTTGAATCCCACCACTGTGTAGTACAATAATATTTGGAGGTTTTCAGGACACATGTACCACCACCACCACCACCGTGGTTATTTTCTATAGCTGATACGCAGACCTACCCTCCACTCATGATGCAGTAAGAGTTTCACAACTGACACATTTGAATTGAGGCAAAACAATCAGCTTGTCTTACAGATGTCCAAAACAAGATATAAGATTCAAAGGCAACAGGAAAAATAATTGTCCAAGAATCCATTGGAATTTAGCAGCTAATAAATTCAAATAAATGAATGCTGGAAGTGTGTCTGTGTGTGCATGTGTGTGTGTGTATTTGTATATTTAAAAATATGAATGCAGGGAAATGTGTCCCCCATAGTCAGGTAATTTGCTTATTTCTGGAGGTATAGATGTTCTGTAAAGAATAAAGATCAATTTTTCAATATCAGGCTTGATTAATATTTGGGGAGGGAAACCATCAGGGGAAAAGGCATGACAACCTGATACTATTGCCAGGAAAATTACATACTTTTTAACATATTCTTGAAATCACCAGAAGTTGATTTATATTCAAGCATATGGTAGACAATTACTCCCAAACTTTCCATCTAGCACGTAGTACAGCCTATAGAGAGCTGGTTTGGTTTACTGGTTAAGAAGCCAGGCTAGAAAGCAGAAAAATGTGAGTTCAAGTCCCACCTTATCCAGCTGACAGGTCATTTTCTCTCTCAATCCAGCTCACCTCAAAGGGATGAAGAAAGGGGGGAAGGTATAATGGATGTGTTTGCCTGCTTGACTAATTTTTAAAAGTGATAAAGGTGAGATTTATAAAATTAACAAAGAACTTATCTAGAGGGCACTAAATCAGGAAAAATAAAGAACTAATTCCTATTGATTTTATAGGATTGTATACATGAGTCTCAGGAGTGGGATTAATGATACTAAGGTAGCATTAAAGCCATTAAAATTTTCTCATACTTTATTTATTATTTGTTTTAGAGAAAATATGATTGCCACTTCTCTGATGAAGAATTCCAATAATACAAACAGTTCATTCCAAGATGAATTGGCAGATTACATCAAAGTACAAAAAGCAAGAGGACTGGAACCAAACATTAATTTTAGAAAGGCCGAACAAAAAATGTGTGAAGCCATTAATGGTCATGAGGAGACCTTTGCATCTGACCAAGGTTTTCTTTCAAGAAATGTTTACGAACCAAGTCAGCATTCCACTTTTTTTCCAGAAATGGACACAGGTTCATATTCTGTTGGAAGCAGAGTGGCACACCCACCAGTGCAAAAATACCCAGTAAAACTAGAAAATGTATGTACATACAACACAGACACTGATTCTCAAAAGCAAGTGCCTCGGTTAACTATCTACAGAAATGACAACTACAAACCACTATCAGCCAAATCTACGGACAGCTACAAGTCTTTGTTTTCAAATAGCTCTAGTACTGACAAGGGAAGCCGTAAGCTGCCAAAGAAATCAAGAGCCAAAAAAGAACGGCCACAAGAGGGAGAAGGAGATCGTTCAACTCTTAAAAGAGCAGGAGACAATCAAGATACAGAGTTAGAAAAAGATGGTAAGAAGAAAAAGAAAAAAAGTCATATAGCTGGGTCAAAATCAAAGCACGGTAAAGTAAAGGGAAGTAAAGATCGTTCTTCTGAAAAGAAAAGCAAAAGACACAAGAAGGAGAAAAAGAAACATGAAACCAGTGCAGTTACAGAAGAGGACATGCTGTGGAATGAATCGGTCTTAGGATTTTAATTAACTGTTAATTGTTGCTTGAAGTTTGACACAGGTTTTTTTTTAGGTTTTATTTACTGGCTACTTTTTGCTACTTCAGAAATAATGAGTGAAGGAGATTAAAATCATTAGAGAAGAAATTGAAGAAATTCTCCAATATGATTTCGAGTATCCTTTATATTCAAAAATGCTTCTACCCAAAACAGGATTGAATATATTATTAAATATTATTAAATATTCTTCCAACATTTCATATTTGATACAGAAGCATATAACTTCGTAAGTTCCATTAAGTACGTATTGTTCTAAACTTTAACAGAGAATATAAAAATATGAGACGGGGCTGGATTCTACCCCAAAGTAGATATTTTTTTCTTCCTGCAGATAATAAAGAAAAAAAAAGCATATAAGAGATAATTTGTGTAATGTTTTCCCTCCATATTAGTCAAACCCTTTTTTGAGAGCACATTGGTGGAATGCTCCTATTTTAGCTTAATTCTAGGCAAATTAGGTTAACCATTGTGACAGGCTTTATTTAACAGTAAAATGAATATATAATTCCCAATAGTTTTTCTGAAATGTTTTGGCATTCAAGGATTTTTAAATGTAGTTATAAAGTTTTTTTAAAAAATAATTGTCTGACATATTTTGTGTTTTTTTGGGTTCAAATTCTTTTTCCACATTGACTGGCAGATTGTAAAAATAAGGCCTTGGAAAGTATTGCAGACTGAGGCCATGTTTGAAACATGTTGTGGAACCAAAGTGAAATATTTTAAGGCAATTTGGATATAATCAAGTGCATCTTCATTTCTAGTGTAATAATGAGGTGTAAAATCACGTGCTCTTAAATTATGGAAAATTTAAGTTCAAACATGAATCACCTTGCACAATGACATGTCACCTGATCAGTCACTTCCATTGGTTTTGGGAGAGGAACTGAAGAACAATCAGCAAATCTCTACAATGTTAGAACTTTCATCAATAAAAGCAAAAACACTTATATTAGAATGCACATTATTTAATGGGTTTCCATACAGCGGTGTTCCATACAGCTTCCCCAGACTCTTAACCCTTGAAACAGGAAAGTATGCCCAACCTGTATTGAATTGTCTTCTTTGGGTCAACTACTAACTACAAATATACGTTAACAAGCGGGAGAATCAGTAAACTACTTGTGTTTTTGAACTTGAAGAGAGATGAGATGATAAGCAGGAGGCAAGTGGAGGACACCATATTGTTTAAATGGAATTTTGCAGCCTTAAAAGGCAGCAGGTAAACAAAAGGCAATGGCAAGTAAAAAGCCTGAGAGAGTATTCCCAGATTTTTATTTTTATTTGGGGGGGGCGGGGGGGGAGGACAGATTCATAAGGCTTCTGTGAACTTCCAAATAAGTCCAAATGGAATTGTTTGGCCTTTGCTTACTTTTAAGGAGTTGGCTTCAATGTATTTATTGCAGTTTATTGATTTTGTGGATCATCTGAAAAACTAAATATTTTTTTAAAATCTCTACGCGAATCATTGGACTGTTAGAAAAAGCTCCTCTCACCTCAAATATATGGTCTATTAATAAATTCAGTTGAGCTCATTGGCTTTTATCAAAAAGTGTTACTAATCCCATGCATGATTTTACTGTATTTAGCAGCAAATCCAATGGAAAGTTCAAATCCAATGGAAGATAACTGATGATCCTACAAAGGAAAAAGGATATGAACTCTCTAAAAATGACACTTTTCTCAAATTGATTCAACAGTAACACCTGTATAATTCTTGGAGTTGTAGTCTAAACCCAAAGTCACTCAGAGTTCCTCCAACATTGAGATGGGAGACACATACATTTAATAATTAAATACATTTAATTAATGAATAAAAGATATCTGGGAAATTATGGAACTAGTTTTAAAGCAGCTTGGGGCAAATCCTCCCTATCATGTATTCAGTAGAAATTATGATTTTGGAGAAAACAATTATCCCAAGATTGCCAGATTTTGTGAGGATGTTAGTTATTTTGGCTACCTTCTGTTTTGATTATTGCAATGCACCTCTGTCAGGAACATTTAAAAAACGTGCAGAAGTTGCAGTTGATGTAAATGTGGTTGCTAGTCTGTCCACTGCAACATATGTGGATCTGATTAAGTATGTATAAAAATATTGTATGATTTCCAATACAGCTTGGATATAAAGGGCATGTTCTCATGATACAAGCTTTATTACCTCCCAGCCATGATGGAGGTAGACCATATTGGTTATTATTTATTGTTACTATTTATTTTAAAATATCTTTCCATGTTCTCTCAACTTGTTTTAATTTTAAAATTGTATCTTGATAATAGCATGTATCTTGATAATAGCCAAATTTTGTATCTACAGAGTTCCTGTAGACTGATTGAGCCTACAGAAATGTGCTCCTCCCAGCAGGATCCTAGACCTTACCTCTGTGACCAGGAGAAATCAGATACCTGGTCTTAAAATTATATCATAGGATGGAAGGATCTTGGAAGTCTTCTAGTCCACCCGCTGCCCAAAGCAGAAGTCAATCAATCCCATTTAAATGAATATCCAATCTTTTCTTGAAAACTTCCAGCAATGAAACACTCATAACTCTGAGAGGAAAGCTGTTCCATAGATAAATTGTTAGTTCCAGATTGGGTCTCCCTCAGATGAACTTCTACCTATCACTTCTTATCATGCCTTCCAGTGCTTTGTAGAATAAATCAAACCCCTGTGACACTCAAATATTGAAAGACAGCTGTCATGTCACTCCTAAGGCTTCTCTTCATTAGGCTATACATTCCTAGTATCTTTAGCTGGATAATGGTTTAGTCTTCAGACCCCTTAGCATCTTTGTTGCTTTTCTCTGCACTCTTTCTAGGGCCTCAGCATCTTTTTTGTATCTTGGTGGATGCAGTGTTCTAAGTGTGGCCTTAGTACACTGTAGAGCAGTACTATCACTTCTCATGATCTTGATGCTATCTCCCTTTTGATGCAGCCTAGGATTCTGTTGGTTTTTGTTTTTTTGCAGCTGCACACACTGCTGGCTCATTGTTAAGTAGTGGTCCCCTTGGACACCTAGATCCCTCTCATAGGTTCTACTGTTGAGCCAGGTACTGCCTATTCTGTACCTATGCATTGGTTTTTTTCCTGCCTCAGTGCAAGACCTAACTTTTTTTCCAACCACTGAACTGCATTTTGCTGCATAGGGCCCTATGCTCACTTTTGTCAAGAACCTATCTTCCAAAGTCTTAGCATTTTAATGTCATCCACAAATTTGATGAGTGCCTCTTAATTCCTTCATCTACATCATTTATTACCTCTATAGCTTGGCAGACATATATGTCACTTGCTGATTAGATGAGTTAAATATTGTCCCAAATAAAATTGTTCCATTTGTAAAATGAAGAGGAAAGCTTGAAGAGAAAATTTCTGTAATATTTTTGTTTCGATGATGCAAGAGTTTCCAAGAATGTATTCTGTCCCACAATAAAATGGTTTTACTAAAGAAACAAGCATTCCCAATTATGCCACTGTGTGCCCAAACAAGAAAATCTGCCCCAGGAGGACTAACAGATTAGAAGCAGTAATGACCTGACATGTCATAAGGCTTGCTGGACGCTGCAAAGTCCCCACTGAGATACAATATTAAAACAGAAACAAAAAAACAGCCAAAGCAAAAGTGATTCTCCTTTCTCAGCATAATGGAAAGAATCTTGTGACAGTATTGACTAGCCAATTGGCTTACTGCTTCATGACTAGATTTGAAGTGACCATTATATTTCTTAATCCAGATAGGTTAGATATAGATCCTCTTACTCAAAAACAAAGAACAAGAGCTGGCTTTTTCCACTGACAGTTTACAAAGTTTGTGGTGGAGAGGCATGAAATCCAGCCTAGCACCACCTGGGTAATGTTAGATGGGGCATTGCTGCCTGTCTCAACCCTGGTGGGGTTTCATAGCCCCACTAACCAAACTTGAGGTTTCCTGTTATTCTTCAAACTTCCTGTCTTTCTTTTACACCTTTTTTCATCTATATTATAAAGAACAACTTGAGGACATTGAAAAAGAGTTCTACCCCCAGTCATAGCTTCCACAAATTTGAGTGGGTTTTAATAATACTATTAATCAATACAACAGCAACAACAACAATAACCACAGCTGCTAATTAATAGTAGGCCTTTCTGCATAAAGGTAATTCTGAAAGGTATCCTTTGCTGGCCATTATCCTCATATTTTTTAGATATTCAAAAGCAACATATTGATATAGATGCTAAAAAAAACAATGAATGTAATATCAGATTCAGGAATTCTATGGCACATCCTTACAGATAAGAATTCTTTAATTTCATTTTAGGGATCTTTATTATGTTAATATCATAGTATACCACCGGAAAGCAAAAATAAAACACCTTTGAATTTTCAAACTCAAAAGTTTACACATTTTTGGATAAAAAAATATATGAAAATTTTATTTGACCTCGCAGTCAAGAATTCCAATTCACATGAAAAACCAGTCTATAATATATTCTGCCAAAACTATAGCAGGTTTATTCAGGTGACAGAACTTTGCCTCTTTAAAAGGATTATGGGCTGAAGATTGTTCCAGTTAAGATATGTCAAACAAGATTGCCATATAAAAATACATGGCGGACAGATTCATGTTGTACATGTATTTTTACTCATCAAATCTTGTTCCATCAATAAGAACAAAGGGATTGTTATACTCCATTATGAATTCAGAGTTGAACACCCAGATAAAACATTCATGGGATCTCAATACATGCTGTTTTATATAAATATTTTTTTAAAATCCAGAATTGTCATTAAAAAATTTCAAAGGGGATATATAAACAAGCTAACATCACAGATATTTGAACATTTAAATGTTTTGTATTGTCATATGCTGTCCTGAGGTCTGGTATTGCTTAGACTTTCGGATAATTATTCCTTTTTTGAAATTCCATATAAATAACAAATTACATAACCTGGAGTCAGTAAGATGCTGATGCATCTGAGTCATGATCAGGCAATGGTCACTCTTAAACAAAAAATTCTTGACATAAAATTTCAAACAGAATATACCAATATATTACTTCAGCTCAATTGGGGCATAGTCAATTTCATTTTAAACCATCATTACATCTGGCTACTAATAACAAACTCTGGAGAGGCCTTTACACTACTACAATTTGATACCTTACCATTAACAATGTTGGAGGGTCTAGTGCTAAGACACCAGGCTAGAAACCAGGAGATTGTGATTTCTAGTCCCATCTTGGACATTTCTAGTCCCATCTTGGACAGTTAGAATAAATAGAATAGAATGTAATTCTTTATTGGCCAAGTGTGATTGGACACACAAGGAATTTGTCTTGGGGCATATGCTCTCAGTGTACATAATGAAAAAATACGTTTGTCAAGAATCACAAGGTACAACACTTAATAATAGTCATAGGCAATCAAATCATATTAGGAAACAGTCAATATAAATAGTAAGGATACAAGCAACAAAGTTACAGTCATACAGTCATAAGTAGGAGGGGATGGGTGATAAGGGGTGATGAGAAGATTAATAGTAATAGTAGTGCAGACTTGGTAAATAGTTGGACAGTGTTGAGGGAATTATTTGTTTAGCAGAGTAATGGCATTTGAGAAAAAACTGTCCTTGTGTCTAGTTCTAGTGTTCAGTGCCCTATAGTGTCGTTTTGAGGGTAGGAGTTGAAACAGTTTATGTCCAGGATGTGAGGGGTCTGCAAATATATTTGCAGCCCTCTTTTTGACTCGTGCAGTATACGGGTCCTCGATTGAAGGCAGGTTGGTAGTAATTGTTTTTTTCTGCAGTCCTAATTACTCTCTGAAGTCTGTGTCTGTCAAACCAGACAGTTTTAGAGGTGCGGATAACAGACTCAATAATTCCTCTGTAGAACTATATCAGCATCTCCTTGGGCAGTTTGAGCTTTCTGAGTTGGCGCAGAAAGAACATTCTTTGTTGTGTTTTTGATGACGTTTTTGATGTTAGGTGTCCATTTTAGGTCTTGTGATATGATAGAACCTAGAAATTTGAAAGTCTCTACTATTGATACTGTCAACAGTACTAGAGATGGTAGTATGGGAGGATTTGTTCTAAAGTTACCACCAATTTCTATGGTTTTTTAGTTGTTCCAGTCACACCACGAGGCAAGTTGTACAACCTCCCATCTGTATGCAGATTCATTGTTGTCTCGAATGAGACAAATCACTGTTGTATCATCTGCAAACTTCAGTAGTTTAACAGATGGTTTGTTTGAGATGCAGTCATTGGTATATAGTTGGGTTACTTTAGGCTAATCTCAGCCCAACCCACCTCACAGGATTACCAACCATGTAACTCTCTGTCAGCCCAACCCACCACATAGGGTTATTATGGGGAAAAATAGAAGGAGGAAGAAATAATGGGTATGTTACTTACAAAAATAATAAAGGCAGGAAATAAATATCACAAAGTCTTCTATTCTGAAAAGTTGTGTCCAAGTAAAGATAGCAACACTGAATTATGAATAATATATTGCTGTAACTGTAATTTTTACTGAGTTACCCATTGTAGCCAAGTCTCAGATCAAATACTTTTAATTTAAGGCCTATCAAAACAATTGTCTATAATGACTACATGGAATCATGTGAAAGTGGGAACTATATTTCTAGTGCTGGAAACCAACAGTACCAAGATTCTGGTTATTCTTATGGAAACAGAATGCTGAACTGGATGCTTTTTTATTTGATATATCAAACAAATTATTCAATTCAGATATCATTCATAAGTATTCTTCAAGCTTTCAGGGTAATTCATATTGGAATGAATTATCACTAAGTGCTTTAAGACTCTGCCTAAGACTATACATTTTTCCCTAGATGGGCAACTTATTGATCCATAGCAGACTCCCAAACATTGATTGGATTGAATTGGTTGGGGTTCGATAGATTGAATCTATTGTTAGGTGGTTCAGTTCTTAAGATTTTCTACTTATTTCTCAGATGTTCCATTTTGCTTTTCTCAAAGCACCCACAATGTAACCACAATATATATTTTCACACACAACTGTTTTGCTGCTGATATCACATTTAAAAAATATTGAAGTGTTGGTTGCAATTCGACATATATTACAAAAAATGGGAATCCCAGAATTTTTCATTGATCACATAAGAAATCTATATACAGGTCAGGAACACACTATCTGGGCAGATCATAATAAAAGAGTCAGGTTCTAGGTTGGCTAAAGAAAAAGATAAGACTGTACACTCTCTCCTTATTTATTCAACCCACATGCCTTGATTTAGGGAAGCTGGACTAGATGAAGATTAAGTTGTGTTCAACTTAAAATTGGAGAAAGAAGCATCAATAACTATGGTTATTACTTCAAAAGTGAAAATGCAAATGATCTGCAAGCTCTACTAATGAAACTCAAGGGGCATAGAGAAAAAAATTGGACTAGGATTATTTTTTTCCTCTGTAATATTTTTAATAAAGAAAGAAATATTTTTTAATCTCATGCTTGTAACTTGTAGCACATACAGTTAAAATAGAAAGCCAACTAATCGATATAATTAAAACAATGCCATTAAAATACAATTAAAATATCTAAACATATCATAGTAAAAAAAATGGGGAAATACATTCTAAACTCTAACCCTAAACCCTTTAATAGGCTCCTGCCTTCCATGGGATTCCTCAGGCTGATAGCTGAACCTGATAGTTTTAAGAGCCTTTGAGGAGGACAATGGAATTGGGGCCAATCTCACCTTGGAGAAATGATGTTCCAAAAAATGGGTGCTACTATCCAAAAAAGGGTCTCCCTTGTGTGGGTTCCACCAAACGAAGTTCCTTCATTGACTGGGTTGAGAGGATGAGTAAAAGTAACAGGGATAGAGTTTCATTTTATTTATTTTTATTTGGTTTGTCAATTGCTTACAAGATAATAGGTATAAGTAAAAACATAGTTATGAATACATGGATACATTTAAAAAAATAAAAGAAACAATAGGACAGGGATGGTAGGCACATTGGAGTGCTTAGGTACGCCCCCTACAGACCTCTTAGGAAAGGGGTGAGGTCAATAGTAGACAGTCTAAGGTTAAAGTTTTGGGGGTTCGGGGAAGAAACCACAGAGTCAGGTAGAGTATTCCAGACATTGACCACTCTGTTGCTGAAGTCGTATTTCCTGCAATCAAGTTTGGTGCAGTTAACCTTGAGTTTGTATCTATTGTTTGCTCTTGTATTGTTATGGTTGAAGCTGAAGTATCCATTGACAGGTAGGACATTGCAATGCATAATTTTATATACTATACTTAGATCGGACCGAAGGTGGCGTAGTTCTAGGTTTTCGAGGTCTAGAATTTCAAGTCTGGTGGCATAAGGTAGTCTGCAATGAGTAGAATACTGGAGAACTCTTCTTGTGAAATATTTCTAGACGTTCTCAACTGTGTTAATATCAGATACGTAATGTCTGCTCATCCAGACTGATGAGCTGTATTCGAGTATTGGTCTAGGAAATGTTTTGTATGCTCTAGTTAGTAGTGTAATATTACCAGAGAAAAAGCTACATAAGATTAGGTTAGCAACTCTTAATGCCTTTTTGGCTATGTAGTTACAGTGGGCTCTAGCATTTAGATCATTAGAGATCCTTGACAGAGTTTGGATCATCAATAAGGTCTTGACTATTCAGCCTGTATTTTATTTTCTTATTTTTTTTGCCAATATGTAAGATAGAGCATTTATTTGTTGAGATTTGAAGTTGCCATATGTTTGACCATTCTGACACATAGTTGAGGTCTTTTTGAAGGGTAGCAGTATTGTCTGTGGTGTTGAATAGCTTTGCATCATCAGCGAAGAGAATGCAGTTGCTCTTAATATGATCACAGAAGTCATTTATGTAGAATATGAAGAGAGTTGGTCCTAGAACACTGCCTTGGGGGACACCACCATTGACAGGTACAGAATTTGATAGGTCGTTCCCAATTTTGACCATTTGTTGTCTGTTTGACAGGAATGCTTCTATCCATTATCTGATTACCTAGCCCCATATTATTTAGGGTTTTAAAACCCATACCAGAACCTTGAACTGGATTTGGACGCAAATTAGCAAACAATGTAATTTGCAGAGCAGAAGTGTGACACACATAGTTCCGAAAACACCCTTGCAAATAACTGCCAGCTCAAAGTTATACAAGGCCCTCCTAGCCCATGGCGGTACCTGTATCTTGAGTCAGAGTCATGAGCTCCCAGATTATGCACCTGGTCTATTTCAAGATGGAACAATCCACCCAGCAGCAAAGTTGGTAAATTTCAAGATTCAGAAGGTCCCCAAGCCCAAATATATTTAGTCTTCCCAGGATTCAACTGAAGCTTCTGGTTCATTATCTGAAACCTCACAGCTTCCAGTTTTTGAGACAAAACATTAAGAGCAATGCTTCACTAGAGGCTGAAATATGTAGCTGGGTATCATCAAGATACACATGATACTGTATCCTATGGAAGTAGTGGCGAATCTATGGCATGCCTGCCAGAGGTGGCATGCAGAGTCGTTTCTGTAGGCATGCACACCATCGCCCCAGCTGTGTTTTGCATCTCTGCCATGCATGCCGCATGCCTCCTGCCAACCAGCTGGACTTTGGGCCTCTGCCACACATGCTCTGAGTGTGCACGCATGCTCTGGGTGCGGGGCAAATGCGTGGGGTTCAGAGCACACATGTGCCTTGGCATTTGGGTGCACGCATGCACACATGTGCACACTTTTGACATTCGGTGCCTAAAAGTTCACCATCACTGTCCTAGTGCTACAGATGAACTCATCCAGGGGTTTCATTAATATGTCACCTAGAAACAGAGAGAGTGCAGACCCTGAAGCCAGAGGTGGGATTCTACCAGTTCACACCTATTCTCTAGAACTGGTTGTTAATATTCTAAGCAGTCCAGAGAGACGGTTGTTAGAAGAAATTACTGGCCTAATCCTGTAAGGAAGGCAGGAAGGAAACATTCTGGTGTTGCTTATAGAAACTGCCTCTCCGTTAACCCTTATTATGTTCTTGGCAGGACTAGACTTCCTGTCTCTGGAACTTCTTTGGAGTTTTTTCCCCTCTCCTTTGCTGGTACTTTGCTTGTGTGGAGTTACAATGGCACTGAAAAAAGTGACTTATGACCCTTTTTCACACTTACGACTGTTACAGCATCCCCACAGTCATGAGAGGCCAGGCGAGGAGATGCGTGCCTCAATGTGAGTGATATTGAGTTGGCCACACCCAGCCAATAACATGACCACCAAGCCACACCCACCAACTAAGCCACACCCACAGAAATGGTGGTTAAAAAATTTGAATCCCACCCCTGCCTGCAGCATCCCATATAGTGGAGGTTGACGGGAGGATGTCTTGCTTTCAAACTACAGCATGGATACGGGCCACTCTTGACAACAAAGTTATCGAAGTGATGAATAGCTTTTTATTTTATCAAAAAAGATAATGGCAATTAAGAAATATGCGATGGATTTAGATAGATAGATAGATAGATAGATAGATAGATAGATAGATAGATAGATTTATATGCACTTATAGGGTACAATGAATTCTTTGGAAACAATATTCAGATGCCATAAATTGTATATATCTAGAGAGATCAGAACTTGCAATCAGTAATTTTCTTTATGGTTCTCAATGAAAGCGAAAGAGTTTGACAAAGTAAAAGAGAAAAAGGACAGATAGTTTTTCTTAGCAACCACAATGGGACTGGCAATTCCATTGCTAAGCACTGCAGAAAGTATGCAAAAAAATCACATGTCTGTGACAGACCTATGGCCTCACTTCCAACTCAGTTTTTAAGCAAGTTGCTACAATCACTAAGCGAAGTATCATGTAGTAACCCTTAACAAATTTTAACTTAAGATACCAAAAATTGTGATATTGGTAAATATTCTAGCAAAAAGTAGTTCAATGCTGAGAAGAAAAGTATAATTCCAGTTTAGAATGGTTAAGAAATACCAAACATCCATTATATTACATTCATATATATGAAAATATTAAAAATCTGAGAATGTAATTTGGTGATGGAATCTGAAAGAATCAAGAGATGAATCAGATTGTCTCCCTATACTTTGGTAACCCAAATGGTACCCAAAATTTCTGTTATTAAGTGAGACATTTGTTTGCTTATCAGAAGGTCACATGATCCCAGAACAGGCAACTGTCATAAATATGAGTCAGTTGCTAAACATCTGAATTTTGATCACATGACCATGGGGATTCTTTCATAACTGTGAAAAATGGTCATAAATCACTTTTTTCAGTGTCTTTGTAACTTTGAACAGTCTCTAAATGAACTGTTATAAATCAAGGACTATTTATATTCAGCTGTTGACAATAATTGTGCTTTTGTTGGAGTTTGACTACATTTATTCATAAGTACTAAATGTTAACAATGATTGTGACAGTATTAAAAAGTAACCTTTTCAATCTGATATTTTTGTTCTTCAACAATTTATCAAATATAGCATATTTAGAATTGCTATCTTACATCATCATCCTCCTAATGTTTTTCCTGCAGGTGCAGGCTCCACTTTTTGAATCAACAAGCCATCTTGTGCAATTAAACGCAGCCGCTGGGTGCAACTGGACATGTTTCATGTATACACTTATTGTATCTTGCCATCCCTGCCATCCCTGCTTTGACTTTCCATGCTTGCCATATATATATATATATATGTGTGTGTGTGTGTGTGTGTGTGTGTGTGTGTGTGTGTGTGTGTGT
>NW_020769401.1:1442979-1522719 GCF_900518735.1 Pseudonaja textilis
ACAAAATTAACTCACAACACACCATGCATGTAAATACTGATTTTTTTATTTTAAAAAAGAGTAACTTTTACCCAAAATCAGGCAAAGCAGGCAGACTGAGTTGCTCACAGTATCATTCACTGATCTATCTGCCATCAGTTAGCTCAGTCTCTCAAATTTGCTTGCCGTGAGTCTGCACTGAATTTGCTTGCAAGCAAACCTTCAGTCCTAAGGGAGGTTCGGCTGTACTTAAAGCAGAGCTGAAAATCTAAAGACTAGCTAGAAAGCAAGAAATCCAACCATTTTCTGCTTCCTAGCTAATCTAAATCTCCCAGCACAGCAGAACAGATGATGGTCGGAAAAAGGAAAAATGGAAATTTAGCAGGCAAGAACATCCAATAGCTACAAACCACATCTCTACCCAACAACCACAACCCAACCCACAACCCAATCCACAAAAAAATATAAATCAGACAAATAATGATATCCCAATCCTCATCAGAGAAGCTGTTGAGCGTGAATGGAAACGTCCAAATGCCATCTTATTTGGTCTAGAGAACATCAATGACAATGATGACATCACAGCTGTCTGAAACATCATCAGTGATTATCAACCATCAACCATCTCCCCTGATGATATACTTGACACTTCCCGCATTGGCCGAGAGCTCAAAAACAGAGACGGCTCTGTGGCCCCACACTTCTGCAGGGTCATTTGCAAAAATGAATCAAGCAAACATAAATTCATTTATACTATAAATTCACTTGCCAAAAGCAACACCAACCATGAGAACCTCCATTCTTGCCCTGACCTAACCATGCAGCAATGTGCCTGCTCCCGTATACAAACTACTCAATGCAAGAAGCCTTGTGAATAAAATTCCTGAATTTATCCTCTTACTAAATATGGCTAAATTTGACATATTTGTCTGTGAAACATGGCTCAACACATCTCTCCCTGACTCCATTACTACTGTAAGAGACTATCATGTTTACCAATCAGATCGTGAAATTCATAGAGGAGGTGGTGTTGCTATCTTGTATAAAAAGTCCTTACATCTAAAAAACATCCAAGTTACCCAGGAGCTTGCTTTTCCTGAGACCATCATCTGTGAACTATCCTTAAATATCACATTTCGATTCTTACTATGTTACAGAGCACCTGATTATGACATCGAACATGTAAACAAGCTAAATTCACTAATAACATGGGCAACATCCTGCCCATACGCTTTTATCTTTCTTGGTGACTTCAATCTACTTCATATTGACTGGACCCTAAACGTATGTACAACTGAACCCATACACATAACCTTCTACAATGCTGTTACAAATCTGGGATTGGAACAACTAGTAACCAACAATACTAGACTTAACAACTGCCTCGATCTCATCTTCTGCAATAGTTTGAATTTAATTTTCAGAATACAAACTAAAGAACTCTTTTCCAACAGTGACCACAATATGATTGACTTTTGTCTCAATATACGCCCACACAAAAATCATCACAATGATGTAATCCCCAATTATAACTTCAAAAAAGGCAGCTATGATCTTATAGACAATGATCTCTCATCCCTTGATTGGCAATCTCTACTCACTGGATGCAATACTGTTGAAGACCATTACAACATATTTTTACTTGAAGTCAAAAGAGTCATCAAACTATATGTAACAACAACTCCCCCACCCAAAAAAAAAACAGATTACCCATAATAATAAGGAAACTTCGATCCAAAAAAAGATCACTCTGGCGGAAAAATAAATCTGGTCACGTTGCCAATTTCAAAAGCCGATACAAAAATTTATGCCACAAGATAAAGACCGAATGCACCAATTATCAAATTAAACAAGAGGAAAACCTTCTATGCACCAATTCCACCTGCGCTTTATACAATTTTGTAAACAACAAAATTAAAGACTCAAGGTGCATCCCACCCCTGATAGGACCTAATGGCAAAGATTGTAACGATGACACCATTAAAGCCAACATCTTTAACACATTCTTTGGCTCAGTATTTGTAAAAGCAATGGAGCCAACATCTTTAACACATTAAAGCCAACATCTTTAACACATTCTTTGGCTCAGTATTTATAAAAGCAATGGATCATGCCCAGTATTACCTAGCCGAACCACAGAAAACTACAATGATCTAATACATATCAATTTTACAGAAGACAATGTTGAAAAAGCACTACACAATCTAAAACCATCTTTATCTATTGGACTGGACGGAATATGTGCCTACTTCTTTAAAAAGCTATCCACTGCCATAGCAGAACCTCTAAGCATAATCTTTGAAAAATCTTTCAGGACCAGCTCCTAGCCTAGCCTATGGTTACAAGCCACAATCATCCCCATCTTCAAAAAGGGACCCCAGCCTAGTTGAAAATTACAGACCAATCTCCTTATGCTGCATCACCTGTGAAGTCATGGAATCAATTATTAACCAATCCATTATCCTCCATTTAGAGACAAACAATCTACTCTCTAATAAACAATTTGGTTTCAGAAAAAACCTATCCTGTAATCTGCAATTCTTACACTGCAAAAACATATGGACTACACAACTCGATCAGGGCAAAGCAATAGACGCAATCTACATAGACTTCTGTAAAGCCTTTGATTCAGTGGTACACGACAAACTACTCCTAAAACTAAAATCTTATGGTATCTCTGGACAACTGCATAACTGGATAGAAGCATTCCTGTCAAACAGACAACAAATGGTCAAAATTGGGAGTGTCCTATCAAATTCTGTAGCTGTCAACAGTGGTGTCCCCCAAGGCAGTGTTCTAGGACCAATTCTCTTCATACTCTACATAAATGACCTCTGTGATCATATTAAGAGCAACTGCGTTCTCTTCGCTGGTGATGTAAAGCTGTTCAATACCACAGACAATACTGCTACCCTTCAAAAAGATCTTGACTGTGTATCAGAATGATCGAACAAATAGCAACTTCAAATCTCAACAAATAAATGCTCTGTCTTACATATTGGCAAAAAAAATAAAAAAATAAAATACCAGCTGAATAGTCAAGATCTTGTTGATGATCCAAGCTCTGTAAAGGACCTTGGAATACTCATCTCTAATGATCTAAGTGCTAGAGTCCACTGTAACTACATAGCCAAAAAAGCATCAAGAGTTGTTAAACTAATCCTACATAGCTTTTTCTCTGGTAATATTACACTACTAACTAGAGCATACAAAACATTTGCTAGACCAATACTCAAATACAGCTCATCAGTCTGGAACCCACAGTATGTATTTGATATTAGCACAGTTGACAAAGTCCAGAAATATTTCATAAGAAGAGTTCTCCACTCCTCTACTTGTTGAAGAATACCTTATGCCACCAGACTTGAAATTCTAGACCTAGAAAACCTTGAATTACACCATCTTTGGTCTGATCTAAGTATGGCATATAAAATCATACATTGCATGACTTACCTATCAATGAATATTTCAACTTCAACCATAACAACGCAAGACCAAACAATAGATACAAACTCAAGGTTAACTGCACCAAACTTGATTGCAGGAAATACGACTTCAGCAACAGAGTGGTCAATGTCTGGAATAGTCTACCTGACTGTGGTTTTTTCCCCAAACCCCAAAAACTTTAACCTTAGACTGTCTACTATTGACCTCACCCCTTTCCTAAGAGGTCTGTAGGGGGTGTGCACAAGCGCACCAACGTCCCTGTCCTATTGTTTCTTTTATTTTTCTTATATGCAGCCATTTCATGTATTCATAACTATGTATATATTTATATCTATTATCTTGTAAGCGATTGACAAATCAAACAAATAAAAATAAATAAGTTTGCCAGGTAAGGAGTGAGTAGGCAGGGAGGGTTTCCGTGGCCATGTGGGCAGCCTTGTGTTTCTGCACAGCCTGGATTGATTGCTTTGCGGGGGGGGGTGCTCTGGGGGTGAGATTTCTCTGTGGCCCACCAAAATTTTCTCATGGCCCACCAGTGGGCCATGGCCCACCGGTTAGCAACCACTGCTTTAAAAGACAACACCTTACATGGAGCCTGGGTGGCGTAGTGGTTAGAGTGCAGTACTGCAAGCTACTCCCACTGCAATTTGGCAGATTGAATCCCACCAGGCTCAAGGTTGGCTCAGCCTTCCATCCTTCCGAGGTAGGCAAAATGAGGAGCCAGATTGTTGGGGGCAATATGCTGACTCTCTAAACTGCTTAGAGAGGGCTGTAAAGCACTATAAAGCGATATATAAATCTAAGTGCTATTGCTATTTCTTCTTTCTCTTTTTCCCACCACCATGTTATTGTAGGCTGTGCTGGATTTGTTGTTCCATGACTGACCAAAGCCACCCCTCAGTGTTTAATACTTTTTTCTTAACTTCATAGCCTTTTAGCCAATCCAGACAATCAGAAAGTGTTAAAATTCTTGGGCTGCAACTGAACTTTTTCCCTCTCTCTAGGCTGCTGCTATGGGTTCCAGACAGACTCAATAGAAATCAGTATGATCAGCAAGCCTCCTCAAACTTTTAGAACCAAAGTGGAATTCAAATGTGAGACTGACAAAATGGATAGTGGCATGTTCTGGGTTCTTCAGGGATTGAATGGCAAACTCCACTTCATTACACATATTTCATCAAGATCTAAAGAAATGACAGGCACTCTTGAAGGCTACAGGTCTATAAAAACTGGCAGCTACTATCAGCTAACTATTGCCAGCTTTGAGGAGAACCACGAGGGTACCTATTTTTGTATGCAGCATCGCAATCAGAACCTGCTTTTTAGTTCAGGCATCCCAGTACACCTGCCAGGTAGGTTTCATCATAAGTTTTAAATTCCCCATTTATATCTTCCCTGCCAAATCAGCTTCTGCTCTATCTTGTGGTTAGGGATGATATTAATCAGGGGAGAATTGCTTGGCTTCGCTGCATTCCCCCCCCCCCCGCCCCCATTTCTTATATCTATAATGATTTTGGAATCATTTAAAACTATGGAAAAGAAACCTTGTTATAAACCATCCAATCATTAACCATGAAAATAGAAGAAAAACAGTTTAATATCTATCTTGTCTACAGTGAAAACTACTACTGTGCTTCCTACCACGCTACAGCAAATTTCAACCACCACCAAAGGACTGATAAAAGAAGGTATAAAATGTCCCAATTCTACAAACATAGGTATGTTTCTTTAACCTACTTCCAAATTTGAAACCATAGGTGAAACACAGTCATGTCACTTTAGGCTCTGGGTTTAACATAAAAACCATCTCATGTTGCAGACAATACATATCTTTGATTTTCATCAGGAGAAAATAAAGGAAGTCAATTCAACAAGGAACTGAATGGAGTTGAATTGAATTGTTTAGCAAGTAAAGACGTGCAAATATAATATTCCCCTGCAATGGGTTACCAAGGATTTTTTTACTATGGTGCTTCAAAGTATCGATCTATTTTTCCACACTAGAGGCCATATTTTTCATATGTGTGTTTCATCCATCCATCCAAATGCAAGTTCAACAGTCATTTCAAGTTGTTGAGAGAAGCATCTCTGGTCATGGCTGAACATTAGCTGAGCAGAGCATCCTGAGACTGCTTCTCCATCTTTCTTCCTCCAATCGATTTATCCTTCTCCAATGGAGCGAACAGCTGGAAGGGCTGTTTGAGCCAGAGAGGAATAATGCAAGTCAGTTAGCCATGTAAACAAGAGCCAAGGGGATGGGGCCATCCACATGAGGTGCATGTAAAGTTTTAACTGGAGGGGGAAAAAATGCATTAATAAGCATTTCTGCAAAGTTCCTAGTAATCATTGGCACTATGGGTGGTTCTCGACTTACAACCATAATTGAGCCCAAAATTTATTTTAAGTGAGAAATTCGTTAAATGAGTTTTGCCCCATTTTATGACTTTTCCTGCAGTCGTAATCACTGCAGTTGTTGAATTAGTACCCTGGTTGTTAAGTGAATCTGATGTGAATCTGACTTTTTTGAAAATATCACTCTTCCTTTGCTTTATGTTTCAGTAATGACAAATAAAAAAAGTACAATGTTCTCCTGTGAACTTTATATATGGGTTCCCCTGGTTGGTGTTTCTCTCCTTCTGCTGATAACCCTGATAATCGTCATATCACTATGCTGTGGTAAGAAGATTTCCTTTAAACTATGTTTGATGGTTCAACTGTTGACAGTTATTGAGTGATTAGTTTAAAATTAGATATATATCTACTCATGTAAAGATGGGTCCCATTCTAGCATCTTGCTTCTTGTTTCTGCAATGATTATAAATACTTATTCACATAAAGAACTAGTTTACTTGAGCCATTCTAAAACTATGAAATATTTCTGATGCAAATTTAAAACCATTCTGCAATCCATGTTTACACATGCAAGAGGAAAATGAGAGGGGAGCTGATGATTGCTCCATAATAGTACTCAAGAAACTGACTAAATGGTGAGGAATGTAAAGATTTATATTCTTTGCAATCATCTGATCACTAGCCTTCTGAAGTTCCATTGTTAACTCTTTGAGAGTCTAAGAGTTTTTGAGGCCACTTGGGGCTTTATCTATACCCTGAGGGTCACTTGAATTAGGGTGCAAATGGGTGTGTAACCTTCTTGTTATAGATAGGAGATATAGGAGATATTGTATCTCCCCCTCTGTCAAGAGAGGGCTGCTCAATTTTAAAATAGATAACCTTTTTTACCCCTCTTTTGAACAGTAGTCATCTCTGTCCAGAATGTGGACTTTGCTGTCCTCAAAAGAGTGACCTTTGTCTTTCAAATGCAGATGGACTGCTGAATCTTGTCCTGATGGGCTTGTCCTCCTATGCGGTAGCATGCATTTGTCTGAAGAAGAACAAAGAAGTCAAAGAAGAGAACAGAGAAAAAAGAGAACAACAAACGAAGCAACATTGTCCTTGCATATGTTGCAGGAATATCTGCAAAAGTTCAGGAGGATTTTCGCAACACATCGGTGTACACTTTAAACCCAAGAATACACTAAGGCTTGTCTACCCCAAGGATGAAACACCCAGACAGAAACTGAGCAATGTGATATATGTAGTACGATAGAATGAGACATGTACATTGGAAAAACAAAACAACCACTTCACAAATGCATGGCACAACATAGAAGGACAAACTCATCAGAACAAGATTAAGCAGTCCATCTGATGGATTCAGTAAAACCATTGGTTTGAAGAGGGGTCAAAGAAGCCGTCTACATTAAAATTGAGCAGTGCTCTTTCAATTGGAGGGGGAATACAAAACCACCTATTTCTTGTCTATAACAAGTCTTTTCAGTAGTCTCAGAAGAAGGTTTCACGCCCACTTGCTCCTTGATTCAGGTGATTCTGAGGATACAGATAAAACCCCAAGTGGCCTCAATGATTCTCAGAGAGCTAATGACTGATATTCAGAGGGCTAATGACTAGATGACTGCAAAGAATATAAATTCTTTCATTTCCCACCATTCAATCAGATGGGAAGAAGCTTCTTGTGTGAGAAGTGAAACATTTTCTAGAAAAAACTTATAAAGTCCAGTTGCTTTTTGAAAAGCATCTTTGGGATAACCATGACCTGGATGATTGAGAATCTTTATAGATGTCTCCATCTACTAGATATTTTTTGTCATCATTATGAATTTGGGTAATACAGTATATCAAAAATGAAAACAGCAAAACAGCACAAAACATTATTTTTTCAAATGTATATGTATATATTTTTCCTGCCAAAGGTCCAAGAAGAAGAAGAAGAAAATGCAAATGTATACGGTGAGTTTTCCATTATGCTGCCTTTTTCCTTTTCCATACATTAAGCTACACTTACTGCAATGGGGTTGAAACATTCTATCAATCTCCAGATTTATTTTTAAATTTCAATATTTAATTGCAGAAATAGGATGATATTTGATGGATATGAGAAGCCCAGAGATTGATACCATATGATGAAAAAGTTATGACTTTGACAAAATGCAAACTGGATAACTGGCTTTCTGAAATAAACAGGTTTATCATAAATAGGGCTGCAAAAATCCTGATAACTATGTTCCATTCATTGCTATCTAGTGACTTTCCAGATTTGTAGCCAATATGTACTATCTCTAATAAATATATTTTTGTGATTTACCATAACCACAGTGAACAAGCAGTTCATCATACATTCCTTTTATGAGAACTTTCAAAATTAAAACATGCCCATTGATCCAAAAGGATTGGCCATTTTGTATGGCATGTTTTTCAATCTCTCTCTCTTCTTTTTAGGCCAACAAATGGAACTAATGGAGCTCACATGAAAACCATTCCAAGACAATAAGTAGGGCTTGCAACTGGATTTTTCCATGCACTCTTGCTGCGTTGTATAAATCCAGCATGACCAACAAAGAGACTCTGATGTCCTTGTAGTAATAGTTTCTATTCATATATTAAGAATGAATCTCTTAGATCAGATCTTTGAAATCATGTGTTCTTATCTTTTATCATTTACTCATATCATTTACTCAGAAAGCAGTTTCTCTGTAAATTAGCAGATTATGATTTTACTCCTACATATTGCCATGTTACAGAAATAAAGTCAATAGTGTAGTTTAGCTATAAAACAATAGTTTAGAAAAATGTAGTAATCTTGTGATACTTATAGATATAATTATGATGGAAAAACTACAAATTCAGGGAACATTCAATAACATTTATTCTCTGGGTAGCCAGATGGATGGAAGGGAAGCATTATCTTATCTTTCCTCCTACACATAGGTACATATGTATCATCCTTGTTGCAGTTGCCTTCTCTTTTTCCGTCCTGGAAGTTTTAATGTTCATAACCTGAGAGGATGGATGAAGGGATGTAAACATGTATACTCCAAGAAAATGTTACTTCCCCAAATTTCTGAATTAGCCTATAGAAGGAGTGAAAGGGAGATGATGTTTTACCACTAGTCAATGCAAGAATATAATTTATCCTATTTTAAGAAGGATTAGAGTATATAGAAGATCTTCTCTGGGTATAGTTTCATAGCATTTCAAGATAGAACTGGGGAATACCTTGTCTGAAATTTCAAAGCCAGATAGAATAGTGATTTGACTCACTACAGAGCAATTTTTAAAAATCTGATGTAATCACAATCATTCTATCTATAGTGGCAGGAAAGAGAAATAGTTTTGGCTGCACTTGAAAATCAACCCACCATTTTATCACAATTCCACAGATCTGTAATACTTTCAAAATGATATTGTCTGTATGCTGCAGAGAACAGCTTAAGTTAACTATTTTATCTCTTTGTTCAAAGATAACATCAAGTTTCAACAGAAAAGCATGTGAATCAAATTAGTGTGTGATAGAACTCACAGAAAGAAAGAGAAAGAAGATAAAGTATATCTGAGTTTCCCATTTCTTTAAAAAGTGACTTACCACAATGCTAGGAAAGCATTTCAACAGGCTAGCAACATGATTGTTTGTTTATTAAAAATGAAATCTTCCTGACATTTCATTCTACTGATATATCACAGCTGAAAATGAAAAAGATCTGTTAGTAACTTCTCATATGTAACAGACTAAATGCACATGCGTTACATTTAAATTTAGGCTTGGCATATTTCTTCTTTGGCTCATGCATAATTTTATAGAAATCTCAAGAACATCACTGTAACAAATTGTTTTAATAAAGATATTAACCTATGATGTAATTTTGAATGTTTTTTTAATTATAGTAATTAATTAACAGATTAATAGAGTTGGAAGAGACCTTGTAGGTCTTCTAGATGTGTGAGGCTTTGGTACTCGCCCTGGTCTCTCCTTCCTCCTGTGGACCTCCAGATCCTCTCTCCCAGCCTTGTCTGGCCCAACACAGGCATCCCTTGATGTGAGTGACATCAAGCTGGCCAAGCCCACCTAGTCACATGACCATCCAATTATGCCTACCCAGCCACGCCCTCCTGGTTCTTTGAAGGCAATCATAATGCTGATCCAGCCCTCAATGAAACTGAGTTTGACACCAGTGTTGTAGGACTTCTCATCCAATCCCACACCAAAGCAGAACTTACAGCATTTCTGACAAATAGCAGTCCAGTCTCTTCTTGAAGGTCTCAAGTGAAGGTCCCACAACTTCCGAGGGCAAGCTGTTCCATTGGTTGATTGTTCTCACTGGCAGAAAATGTCTCCTTATTTCCAGTTTGAATCACTTCTTGATCACTTTCCACTCCTTGTCTGGCCTTCCAATGCTTTGGAAAATAACTTGACCCTCTCCTCTCTGTGACAGCCCCTTAAATATTGGAAGACTATCATGTCTTCCCTGTTCCTTCTCTTCACTAGGCTAACCATACCAAGTACTTGCAACTATTCATCATATGTGTACTTTTGGTTTTTCTTGCCTAAGTGCAAGACTTTACTTTTCACTACACTGAATTTCATTTTGTTAAATCAGGCCCAGCGTTCAATCTGTCAAGATCTTTCTGGATCTTGAACATATCATCTAGGGTGTTGGCTATTCCTGCCAGCTTAGTATCATCCACAAATTTGGTAAGTTCCCCTTCTATTCCCACACCTAACATCTAATCATAATGACACTGAGGAAAAAATAGTATTAGCCTTGTCAAAGTTTTACAGCAATTTTATATGTAGTATAAAAATATTGTTTGATGTTTTTTAAAGAAAAGTATTTACCTTTACCTTTTAGCATTTTATTTTCTAGAATTTTCTTGCTTTCTTCAATAGAAAAAATGGAAAGTAATGTTTTCTACTTTCCATTTTCTCTATTGAAGAAAGCAAGATAATTCCCTTAGATTGGTGCAGCAGGCTGAAGTCCACCAGTTCCGATGCAGCTCAACTCAGTATCTTTGCTTTATTTTTATGTTTTAAGGGAAAGCCAGCCTAGTGCACATTTAATTACTTTTACTTTTAAAATGATACAGTAGTGTCAGTGATCCAGAATGTGGTACTGCCCACAAAAGGAACTCCTATTATTATTATCCTGGCTTCTAAAGTTAATTGGGAATGGATTAAGCCCAAGAGCAATTCACAAGAACGATAAGAGTAGGTAGGATTTAAAATTATGAGAGAAATTGATTTACCTGGAAAATAAAACCCTCCATAACTAAATCTAGAAAATGTAATAGGCAATCTAATGCCAAGAAAACCATATTGATAATGGCTGGATTTAGAGAAAATTCAATGCCTTATCTAGAAACCATAAGATCCTCTTCTAGTTACTGGAAAAGACCACTGAGGTTTCACAAGAAGGTCTTGAGAAGATAACAGCCCGACCAAACCATATGAAATCCTGGTCACAGATTTTTCCAAAATTCAAAAAGAACTTCATTTTATAAAGATATGTACAATGGGAACATGGAATATAAGAAAAATAAAAAGGAATCTGGAATTATTAAAGCAGAAATGAAACATTCTCAATTAGATGTTTTCTGAATTTAAATGGACAAGATGAAAATTAATCTGATTCTGAGAACATTCAAAACAAAAGAATGGTAATGATCCTCAAAAGAACATTACTAAGATTGTGTGTGTACACACAGACATGCACATCATATACACTAAAAAGAAGAGTATGAAGAGATAGCCTGGATCTATTGAGCTTATGTTAGGAAAGCAAAGGTCAAAATTAGCTGAAATTTGTGAAGAATACCAACAATACACTGACCTTTTGCCAACCTTTTAATCATATTCATCATATTAGTCTTTTTCTGGTAAATCAACATGACAAAAGTAAACAAAATGTATATTAAATTATATACAAAGGAGAATGGAGTGTAGAGGTAACAGAAAATGTAATCTACTTTACACCAAAATTACTCATTATGTCCCCTCTATAGCTTTGTATCTTTGCTTCTATCATATTTAGACAGCAATTCACACAATGCCTTTTGTTTTTTAAATTCTCTCCCACCCCCATTCCCTGTCCCTCATCAACACTACCCAATCATAATTTTATTAGTCTTCCCTTCTTGATCCATTCATTCTTCCTTTATATATAGATTCTGCAATTCATTTCTGATTAAGTACATTTATTGTCCAGCTAAAAGCTTAATTTAGGAATTTTATGAACTAAATTAGCAGACATATCATTATGACTCAGATCAGCATGAGGACACCTATAAAGGTGCTTGCCACACTCTGCTCTGTTGTCTATGTGGAGAAATATTAAACTATGGATGGAATTTGCTAATGATGCAACTGGGAGATTTGTTTAATACATCTTGCATCATGTACACAACATCAATGCATCATGAGTAGAAAATGATATGAAGAAAAAATTTCTGCAACTTAAAACAGCATTTGCTACACAGGTTCCACACTCTGCCACCCAAAATACTAACATATCTAGAGAAAATTCATGAAAAATAATTTCTGAGATAAATGAAGTCATATATAAATCACCATCATTTTTTAGAAAATGATATCTTATAAAAGCCAACAAAGCTTTATTTCCTGGTAAGTTTCTGAAGGCAAAAGCTTGTCAGCTAATACAGCTGCCTCTATAATTTAGAGGATAATATAAAGAAACAATTGATTTCAACAGCAAAAGACAATTGTCTTTGAAGTACTTCACCATGTGTACCATTCAGTGTATATTGTAATTTGAAAATAATTAAAGAATTAAACTGAAAGATATCACAAGTCAAGACTTCTTTCAAAGACAAGAACAAATAAACTGCTTTGACATGGAAGAAATGCATCTATGGCTGCAAACTATACATTTTCATTCTGTTCTGTAAACATTGTTGGCTTGGTATGTTGAAAAAAACTTCACAACATCACCGTAACACGAATCAACATCATTGATAAATGTTACATTTTTATAAAGAAATTAGAATTCTTTTTTAAAAAATAAATTTTTATTCCTTAAAAAACAAAAAATACAAAAATCTCATTTCTATTAACAGTTATTGTGCCATTGTATATACATGTTTCTTGTTTTGTGACTATACATTATTTTTATCTTTATTCTTCACCCATTCGTATCACCTCTCCCATATCGCATAGTATTCTCGATCATCTTTGCCTTTCAGTTCCATAGTGAATTTATTTAGTTCAGCACAGTCCATTATTTTTTGAATCAGAACTTCATCTGGTGGTATTTTATCACTGTTCCAATTTTGTGCTAGAGTGATTCTTGCTGCAGTTAAGATGTGTACAATAAGGTATCTTTTATCTTTGCTCAAATTCCCTTTAATCATACCTAATAAAAATGTTTCAGGTTCCAATTTCAATTTATATTTTGTAATCTGAAAAGGCCATCTCTGTATTTTCTTCCAGTATTTTTTGAACTCTATACATCAACTTCCAGTTCTTGGTCCAAGACTTTTCCCACTCATCGAAATTTATATTATGACCCACATTTCCCACCCAGGCGATCATTGATCCCTTAACAATTTCCTCCTCTAGTTCCACCTCCAGTGATTAATTATACGTTCGTGTTATAAATTTTATATCCTTGCCTGTCAAGTCCTGGTCCGATTTTTGTAAATCTTCAGCCAGCCCTAGCTCCTTTACATCTTTCTTAATTTGAATTTGCAAATATACGCACCAGTCTAATGTTATCCCTTGTTCTTTTAGTTTATCCAGTGTTTTTAATTCCCCCTGTTCATCTACCAATTCTTTATATCTAATCATTTTTTTAATGTCCCTTGTATTTGGATATAATATAGGTTCCATAGGTGAGATCCAGTTTGGTCTTTTCAAATATTGCTTTTTTTATTTTCTCCCATATTTGTAAAAGTGAGTCCCTTATCAAATGTCTATGGAAATAGGAGTGGATCTTATTCTTTTTATCCCATATAAAGGCATGCCACCCAATTTGGAGGTCATGACCTTCTATCGCCAAAATTCTTTTATTTTTTAAATTTATCCACTCCTTAACCCATAGTAAAATTGCTGCTTGATAACATGATTCCCATTTGGGGAGTCCAAGGCCGCCTCTGGTTCTACTACCTTGTGATATCTTCAATTTTATTCGTGCTTTTTCCCCCATCCAGATAAATTTCATTATTGTCCTATCTAATTCCTGAAAAAATTTCTTATCCAATTTTATAGGTATTGTTTGAAAATAGTATAATAGTCTCAGTAGTATGTTCATTTTTATGGCCACTATTCAGCCTAATAGTGATAATTGTAATTTTCCCCAATTGGTCAGGTCTTTATCTGTAAAAGTAATTTCATATAAGTATCCTCTTTTATGGAAGAGCATCTTCCTGTTAAACGAATTCCTAGATATTTAGGTTTTTTGACACTTTGTAATCCCAATTTCCTTTCCAATTCTTTTTTTAAATTTTCTATCACGTTTTTGGTTATTACTTTTGTTTTATCTTTATTAATTTTTAGTCCTGCTACCGCCCCATATTCTTCTAATTCTTGAATTAGATGGGTCTCTGACTCCATTGGATCTTCCACAAAAAACACCAAGTCGTCTGCAAACGCCTGTACTTTATATTCTTTTTTGCTCTTCAGTCGAATTATCTTCTTTCTTTGTCTAATCTGATTTAAAAGCACTTCCATGATTAAGATAAAAAGCAGAGGCGACATTGGACATCACTGCCTAACACCTTTCATAATCTTGAAGTTTTCAGTAATCTCTCCATTTACAATTACCCTAGCTTTTTGGTTTGAATAAAGTGTACCTATCATTTTCTTGAAATTAAATCCAATCCCATATTTTTGACCTGTTGGATCAAGAACTGCCAGCTGAGATTGTTGAAGGCCTTCTGAGCATCCAATGCTGCCTGCTTTTCTGAGTGGGCCTCATAGTATTCTCATACATTTAGTACTATCCTTGTATTATTTCATATCTAGAAGGTAAAAAGCCATTCTGGTCAAAATGAATCAGTTCATTTAATATAATTTTTAATCTTTCCAACATTATTTTTCTGCCTTTCAACCACCCTTTTCAATTCCATCACTGTTATTTCTTTATTTAATATCTCCTTCTGTTACTTCCTAATTTCTGGAAGACCTTTCCTTTTCAAATATTGTTCTATATTCTTAGGGTTTATTCCATCCTCCCTATATAATTGTTCAAAATATTTTTGTACTATTTTCTTTTTCTCAGCCATTCAATATTCTAATTTCCCATTATCATCCTCCAATTCTTGTATCAATCTTCTTTCTTTTTCTAATCTTAATTTATGGGCTAACCACTTCCCTGGCTTATTTGCATATGCAAAAAATTCTATTTTGCCCTTTTCACCTCTTTAACTCTCTCTTCTTGATTTATAATATTTAATTTATGCCTGGTAAGAATCATCTCTCTCCTCATTTTTTCATCTTGTGGTTTTTTTTTTTGTAATCTACTTTCTAGGTCTTTAATCTCCTCCTATAATTTATTCTGGTTTTGCCATCTTTCCTTATTCCTTTTCGCTGTATATGCTATTACCAGCCCCCTCAAGACTGCCTTTGCTATATCCCATATAGTCTGTAATGATGTTTGTCCACTGTATTTTCTTTTTTTTAAAGTTCCATTTCTTTCTTAATTTTCTCTACAAAATCTTTCTCTTTTAAGATTTGGGGATTAAGTATCCACCTTCTACTCTTCCTTTCCCTTCCTTTCTAAATTATTTTTAGTGGGTTGTGATCGGCCAATACATTCATCATAATCTCTACCATATCTAGTTATCTAGTTTTGCATTCAACCATGCCATGTCTAATCTAGACCAAGATTTGTGTGGGTTAGAGTAGAACGTGAATTCTTTTTTCCCCAAATTTATTCTCCTCTATTGATCTATCAAATTTAGTTCCTATGTCATATCGAAAAAAGATCTGGACAAAATTTTCCTTTTCTTTTTGTTCTTTGCATTACTAAAATAATCTTTCCTTATATCTACTATCGCATTAAGATTTCCCACAATGCATACATTGTCTTGTCCCATCTCAACAATTCTCTTATGTAAATTCTTATAGAATTGAATTTGGTTGTCATTTGGCACATAAATTATAACTAATAACGTTGGCTTGTACCATAATTCTAGTTCAAGTATCAAAATTCTCCCTTGTATATACTGCTATCCCTTTCTGTTTTTGATCTGCCAGGGCTACAAATAACCTTCCTAATTTAGGATATTCTAAACATTTCCAAAATTGTTTTTTAATATGGACTTCTTGCAGGCATACTATTTCTAATTTCTGTTTGGCTAATCTAGATTGTATCTGTTTCCTTTTAATGGGTGGATTTATGTTTAATGATAATAGCTTCATTTCTGTTTCCATCTTTCTACTTGTGAGATATTATCTGTCTTCTGTTAATTCTAGTCTCTCTTTGTCAGCGTGTTCTTAATCTTCTTCCTTCAGTCTCCTCCTTGTTCTCTCCTTGTCCTAGGCCTCCTGTATCTTGCTGTTGTTATTCTTCTTGGCTTTCTGTCTCTAGCTCCTCTCTACCGCTACTTTCTTCTTTTGTTCCTCCAATCTGCTCATAAAAATCTGGTGCCTTGTCTAAGTTATCTATCCTGATCCTCTTTTCTTGCCATGTTACCAACATGCCTTCTGGAATTAACCATCGAAACATTATGTTCTTCTGGATGAGTTTTATTGCCAAAAACTTATAGTCTTTTCTCTGTTTGTGCACCTTCTTGGGAACCTGCTTCAGGGTTTTTTATTTCTTTATCTTTATAGATAAAGTATATTATGTATATTATGTTGTATATTATATTATATAGTATATTATCTTGTATATTATGTCACATACCTGCTTCCTGGCAAATTGCATGTGGACTTCCCTGGGTAACCTGTTACATTGAGCATAACTAGTTTGAACTCTATAAACCTCATCAATTTCTAGTGGGATCAGAAATTAGAATTCTTTATTGGCCATGTATGATTGGACACACAAGGAATTTGTCTTCAATGCATAAGCTCTCAGTGTACATAAAAGATATAAGTGATGAATCATGATCATAGTCATCATAAATACATTCAATAAATACTTTCAAATTAAGGAAGCTGTGGATTAAAACAAGCATGAGGCTGAATCATGAGCAATTAATTTTTAGCATATATAAACAGTCAGAATGGGTAACTTCTATGCCACACCAAAGTATGTGTGTGTATGTGTATGTATGAGAGAAGAAAGAGAGGGGGAATATATTTATTTCATTAACATGGAAAACAATGGGGTTCTTTAGCCTGTAATTCAACACTTAACTGTCATCTTGTGAACAGATGTAAGGGCTCACTGAAATTTCAGTGAAGAAAACAGGATAACACAGATGTGTAAGGGTTAAATCATTCAAAGCAAAGCTTACTTTGTGGGAGGAAACAGCTGTTTGACTTACTATAATTCCCAACTGTCAATTCCGTAAGTAAAGTTGAACCCAAATGTTTCAAAGAGTTTGCCAGTATCACTTTTAACTCATAAAAACACTTTGATTTTTTTTGTTTGAACCACAGTTCCAACTTTTCTTTTTTCACTTTAGAAAATAACACTACTACAGAGCATATAGAAATGCACAAAGTTTGGGGAACAAACAGAGTGAACTTGAATTATTAATACATGAAGGTAGATATGATATAGTTGGAATTACAGAAACTTGGTGGGATGAAACCCCTGACTGGAACATACTTATAGAAGGATACAAACTGTTAAAAAAAACTCGGACCCCATAAAAGAGGAGGTGGAATTGAACTGTATGTAAAGGACCACTATATTGCTACAGAAATATACAAAACCAAAGATAAAAAACCTCTTAGAATGCATATGGGTCAATATAAAAGAAAAAAGAATGACATTGCCATAGGTGTATACTACAAGGCACCCAACCAAGCCAGTGATGTGATTCAAATAACGTAACAACCAGTTCTCTGCTCTAATGACCGGCTGGGTAGGCATGGCTGGGTGATTAAGTAACTGGGTGGGTGTGGCCAACTCAATGTCACTCATGTTGAAGGGTGCTTCACCTTGCCCAGCCTCTCATGACTGTGGGGATGCTGCAACAGTCATAAGTGTGAAAACGGTCATAAATCACTTTTTAGTGCCATTGTAACTTTGAATAGTCACTAAATGAACTGTTGTAAGTCAAGGATTACCTGTACAAAAATACAAAAAGCTTCTTTGCTTGCAAAAAGCTACCTTAAATACCAAGCATTAGATTAGAAATGGGGGAATACATACTGAAGATCAATGACAGTCACAGCTGTCATGGAAACCTAAACCATTCTGTCTGAATAACTTCCTTTTCATCAGTAATACTGCAACCCAGAGTTACAAATCAGGCAGGGTGCCAGAGCACCGTGAGGAATTAAAACAGTTAAAATGCAATGATAACTATTAGCAGCCAATTCTTGTTCATAAAGTCAAACCCTTTAGCAGAGAGGTCATTTAAGCTCTCCAGAAAGTTGGTGGACATATTTGGGCTACAAAAAGAGACAAATTAACAAAGTATATAGGGGACCCAGGCTCAAGTCTTTGCCCTCCTAAGCTTATCAGGATCACAGTAAAATTAGTACATGCCACAGCTATCTAAATAAACTTCAAGCCTGTGTTGGAAGAAATATCCATCTGGTTCAGTTCCAAGCTGGGAGAAAGACAGTGGAAACATGGAGGCTGAATAGATTCCTGACCAATCTAGCTGACAACTTTGTTGTCTTAATGGTAGAGGAGGGAACTAGACTGACAGCCATACTAGACTTAATTCTTACAAACAGGGAAGAAATGGACAAGGGAGTTGAAATTGCAGGAATCTTGGGTGAGAGTGACCATGTCATACTGGAATTCAATACATCACATTATTACATTCAGGTACTCAGTAACACAGCCCTTTTACTGCCATTTGTTGCATCCCAGATTAACACGACAGCATTTTATTACATTTGCTTAAAAACCAACAGTTTTGGTTTTCAGCTAAATCACACCATAGTGAACTATGGGTTCTCTTAGGGAACTCATATTCACTTAACTGCAGTAACTTGTTTACTGCAAAAAATATTATAAAATTTTGTTGGTCACATGAACAACTCATTTTACAACAGACTTATGACTGTAATTGGCAGGCTCCATTACGGCTGCAACTCGAGGACTACCTGTATTATACAATGAACATAATTGTGTCAAAACCAACGAGGTTGTATTTCACAGAGACAATGAATGAACAAGTGCCAGTTATGTATAAATGGGAAAAAAACCAATTAAGCAATTAAATATGTAAATTTTGGGAGAATAATTGCTAAAGATGGGGAAATGAATGAATTTTAAAATTCATATTATGCTGGTGGAAAGATAGCGGGTAGCATATAGTCTGTTTAAAGTAATAAATGTTAAAAGATGGAAATAAATGTTAAAAGATGGAAAAATGGCTCTGCCTAAGAGAGTTCTTCTGCACGTTTTTGTTATATGGAATTAAAGTTAGGTATATTGTAGGGGAAAGGGCATATTAGAAAACTGAGACCAAATTTCTGAAGAAAAAAATTCAATCAAGTTTCTAAAAAAGCTGTCAGGGCTGCCATTAAGCTCCCCTGCAAACTTGCTTGCCACTGGCAAACTTCCATAGAACATGGGGGAGTGGGGAGCAGAATGTGTTCCATATTAGCAGGCTTGAAACCCTGCATTCCTATAGGTCAACAAAGACAACTACCTGATTGGACAGCCAAGACGGCTGTGTTTGGTTCGCTGAGAGACTACTGCGATTGGATGAAACCAATCGCGGGAAACTCAAAGCAATGTCATTGGCAGCCTAGCCGCGGCCAGCTCTATAAAAAGAGCTGCCGCGAGTGTTGTTTTTCACTCGGGACTAGCCTATAAAATAAAGAGCTGTTGTTCACTTAACCCGAGTCTCTTGTCTCCATGAGCCCGACCTGCCGAACTTAACACTGGCGACGAGGATGGGATTGTGAGACAACAATACAATCCAGCACGAGACAAACAGCGTGAAACGACCATCAAGATGGCCAGAAACGCCACGCCACCCGCACCCTTTAATCCGGCCACTGAGGACTGGGAGTCCTACATCGACCTGTTCCAGATGTTTTTGGAATGCAGCAACCTGAAAGATGCCAACGGCAACCGGAAACGGGCCATATTCCTAACACACTGCAGGCCCGCCGTGTTTAAAATGGCCAAGGCCTTGGCGAAACCTGCGGACGTCAAGGCGATGGATTGAGACGACCTTGGACCCATCCTCTGAAACCACTAAGCCCCGGCCGTGCCCACTCTCATTCACTGGCACGATTTTTACTGAAGAGACCAGCGCGAGGGCGAGAGCATCAGCGAATTTGTGGCTGATCTAAGGGACCTTGGAGGGTTGTGCGGATTCACTGATCTAGAAGAGGCCATGCGAGACCGGGTCATCCTCGGCCTAAAAGACCCCGTACTACAAAGCAAGCTGATGGCCAAGGGCAGTATCTCCCTCGCTGACACCATAGCCGAAGCAACTGCAGCAGAAGCCACCCACAAATTGGCGGCCCGAATGCAGCGATCAAATGGAACCAACCGCCATCCTGTCACCGAGACGGTCTCAACATCAGAAAAACACACCACCACCACCCATCACGGCAACATCGAATCCCCCTATGACAGCGACTACGAGGAGGAAGAAATCCACCGACTCCAGTGGGAGTGCGATCGACGGGACTGGCGGTGTCATAAGTCAGGGTTCCAGTGCGCCAGTTGCGGAGGCGATCACCCCCGTTCTGAATGCCGTTTTCTTGACGCCATTTGTCGGAATTGAGAGAAGTGGGGGCACATTGCAAAAGTATGCCAAAATAAATGTAACCACAGTCCCCGGCATTGAGGCGGCAGCCCTAGACGACAAAACGGCACCCCCCCCAAGCATCGGGATCGCCAGACTGACAGCCGATGGAGCCGAGACGGCTGGAACAAACGATTCAACGAGGCGCCGTGGAAAGGAGAGACCCACCAAATGGTTGTCATCGGCCATTCATCAACCACAGATGCCCGAAAGGTACACGTAACGGTGGACATCGAAGACCAACTGTGTACCATGGAGGTGGATTCCAGATCCTACCTTTCCATGGTCTCGTGGCACACCATCAAACACCTAATACCCAGCATTCACCGACATGAGCTAAGCAACCAAAAGCTGACCCTCAGAGACTTCCAAGGGAACCGCATCCCCATAGCTGGCATCGGGCACTTCAAAATCACGTTCAAAGGCCACACCAACATACTGCCACTCAACATCGTGGACAAAGACCGCCCCAGCCTGCTCGGGCTACAATGGTTTGCGCCGCTAGGAATAGAAATGGCAGGCATCCACCACACAAACGAAGAAGATTGGGAGGCGACGCTCGCACGAGATTTCCAAGAGGTCTTCGATGATACTTTAGGCAAGTACAAGAGGTCCCCAATCTCCTTCAACCTCAGCCCAGACGTCACCCCCATCCGTCTCAAACCGCAGCGAGTGCCTTTTGTGCTCAAACCCAAAATCGACGAGCAACTTAATAAGCTCATCGCGCAGGGGGTATTAGAGCCTATTGACCATGCCCACTGGGAAACACCTATAGTCACCCCTTTCAAGCCAGATGGCTCCATAAGAATCTGTGGCGACTATAAGGCCACCCTCAACCATGCCCTACAGCAAAGTGCCTACCCCGTGCCAGTAGTTTAGCACCTCCTGCACTCGCTGGGAGGAGGCATGGTCTTTGCGAAGCTCGACCTGGTACAAGCCTATCAACAGCTGCCAGTTGACACAGAAACTGCCGGGGCACAAACGATTGTAACACACCGGGGGGCATTTAAATGCAACCAACTCCAATTCGGCATCAGCGTTGCGCCCGGTGTCTTCCAAAGCCTCCTGGAAAGGCTGCTACAGGGAATTAAGGGTGTAGTGCCTTACTTTGATGACGTACTAGTGGCAGCGGCTAATAAAAAACAACTAGAAAACGTCTAAGGGCAGTACTACAAAAATTCAAAGACGCTGGCCTGAAAGTTAAGAAAGAAAAGTGCCAACTTTGCACCAAGCGAGTTGAATTCTTGGGGTATCTCCTAGACAAACATGGAATTCACCCCACCGAGAAAAAACTCAAAGCCATCAAGGAAGCCCCCAAACCAAAAAAGAAGATGGAACTTCAGGCCTTTTTAGGACTCATTAACTTTTATAATGTTTTCCTACCCCAAAAGGCGACCGTGGCGGAACCATTGCATAGACTGTTGGATAAAACCGCTTCCTGGACTTGGGGAAAATGGGAGGAAAGCACCTTTCAACAAACAAAAGACCTCTTAACCTCCGACGCAGTCCTCATCCAATATAACGAAACCCTACCGCTAACAATCACATGCGACGCATCGCCTTTTGGAGTGGGGGCAATTCTCAGTCATACCTTGCCAAACAGGAAAGAGGCACCCATTGCTTTCTTTTCAAGAACCCTGTCCAAACCGTAAAGAAACTACAGCCAGCTGGACAAGGAAGCCCTAGCGATCGTTTCTGGAGTGAAAAGGTTCTACAAATACGTCTACGGTAGGACCTTTTCAATCATTACTGATCACAAACCTCTGCTAGGCATACTGTCTGGCAACAAGGCCACCCCAAACATCCTGTCACCTAGAATGACTAGGTGGTCTGAGTTCCTGGCCGCCTATAATTACCAGCTCATTCACCAACCTGGTAAAGACATTTTGCACGCTGATGCTTTAAGCCGTTCCCCATTTCCAGACGTGCAAGACAACCCAGCACCCACGATACCAGTCCTTCAAATAGAAACTCTACCCAGCCCACTCCTGACCGCACCAGACATTGCCCGTGAAACAAAAAGAGACAAGTGGCTGGCACGAGTCCTGAGCTGGATTGAGAGGGGTTGGCCAGAAAATGACAAAACTGAACCTTTTAAAGCCTTTAAGACCCGGCAAACTGAACTTTTCTCGCAAAAATGGTGCATACTTTGGGAAGACCGGGTAGTAATATCAGAAACCTTACAAAAACGAGTGTTGGACATGTTGCATGAAGGGCACCCAGGCATCGTCCGAATGAAAGCCCTGGCCAGAGGCTACGCTTGGTGGCCAGGGATGGACAAGTAGATAGAAACATGGGTAGCCGCTTGCAACAGATGCCAACAAACACAATCCACCCCCCACACAGCACCACCCCTGGAATGGGAAACCCCGAGACACCCCTGGTCGCAGATCCATATAGATTTCGACGGCCCCACCAAAGGACACACCTTTCTAATTACCGTCGATGCTTATTCCAATTGGCTGGAAGTTAGCACTAGGAAAACAACAACTACTGAAGCCATCATAACAAAATTCCACAAACTCTTTGCCACACACGGTTTGCCAGACATGCTAGTGTCCAACAACGGACCACAGTTCACAGCGCTGGCATTCGAACAATACCTGGCTGACCGTGGCATCAGACATGCTTTAACATCACCTGCTCACCCAGCGGCAAATGGGCGGGTGGAACGAATGGTTCAGTTTACCAAAAAAACCATACAAAAAATTGAAGATAGCAACATTCAGGAAAAAATAAATAAAATGCTACTCATCCAACATATCACGCCGAACACTACCACAAACAAATGCCCAGCGGAGTTACTTATGGGCAGAAGACTCTGGTCACCACTAGACCACTTACACCCCACCTATAATCCAGAAAAAACCCCAGGCTCCACCAGCCAACCCCGCGCATTTAACATCGGTGACACTGTTTTTGCAAAAAGTTTCACCAGAGACCCTCTCTGGGTACCCGCAAAGATCACCCAAATAACTGGACCCCGGTCATACCGCCTAGAAACAACTGACGGACGGAGCTGGAAGTGACACATCGACCAGTTACAGTCAAGGCTTGCCAGCACACCTCCCACAGACGGTAACAAAGAAATCAGAGGGGGGGGGGACCTCAAACATTGAAAAAGGAAACTTCTTAACGCAAACAGAACATCCCCCAATCAGAAGCCAAATAATCAACCAACCATACTCACCTGAAAACGCAGAACTGTTGCAGACGGGTGCTTCACCTGGAAGGAGCAGCCTGACAAGCTCAACCAGCCCAGAGAATCCAGGCGGGAGCGGCAGAGCGAACGACTTGACCAACCCAGGCAAAGCAGGCGAGAGTCGCAGCTATAGGCCCGGCTCACCCTTCCAGGCAGTTCCATCGAGATGGTTGAGAGCAATGAGGAGCCCGTCCAAATCTGGCGACGACCAGAGACATACTGAAACGCGCAGGTCAAGTAGGCAGGTCTGAAGACCCACCTACCTACGCGACTATGTCACCCCGCCCCTTGGGTGAAACCAAGAGGGGAGGGGTGTTCCATATTAGCAGGCTTGAAACCCTGCATTCCTATTGGTCAACAAAGACAACTACTTGATTGGACAGCCAAGACGGCTGTGATTAGTTCGCTGAGAGTCTACCGCAATTGAATGAAACCAATTGCGGGCAACTCAAAGCAATGTCATTGGCAGCCTAGCCATGGCCAGCTCTATAAAAAGAGCCGCCGCGAGTATTGTTTTTCACTTGGGACTAGCCTATAAAATAAACTGTTGTTCACTTAACCCGAGTCTCTTGTCTCCATGAGCCCGACCTGCCGAACTTAACAGAATGAATAAGAGGATTGCCAGAAGATACCATGAGGAAATGAAACAAATCCTGTGAGAAACATCATCCCATGAGAAACACCAACTGCTTCAAGGTCAAGAAAGGAATGCCAGCCGCGAAGACAGGGACTGTCGCCAAAACAATTTTTAGTACCTGATTGAACATTTCTTGATAACCAGAAGGCACAAGGAGACAATGCAAAGTTAACATACGCTTTGGGAAGGAAAACCACAGTTCCAACTTCACTTTGTCTATACCACTTGGCTTTAGTAAAATATACCTTTGACTAGCCAAGGCCTAAGAGTCTTTCTTTTCTAACTGATCAAGTTGGGACAGTTGACAAAAGCTGAATCCTGCTTTCTTCCTTCACTATGTCTGCCTACAAAGTCTGCCAGGCTACCACTTAAAAAATATTTTAGATCTAGAATTTCAGGTTCTCTTGAAGTAAGCCATGCTGCCTCTGCTGCTGAGTAGATGGCAGCAATATCTGGGGAGAGGATGTCCTCTTAGAGATGATGAAAGATCTCTAGGTTATTGGCTTTCAATCTCTTACCAGAGATCCCATTCTAAAGTATCAAGCAGAGGGCTTGTATTATATACAGATAGAACCTGCTTGGTTGAAATATATCTAGCAATTTTCACCTGTTTCAGGGGCTTGGATGAAGCCTGTATTGCAGAATGCGAGGACTTTTTTGTTTGCTTGTTTCTCCTTCCCAGTGTTGACACCTGATTTGACTGCTCTGTGTATCAGAAGATTAAGGCAGGTAGTTTTTAAGATTTTTAAAAAAATGTACATAGGAGCAGAATAAAAGTAGTAAGATAGAATAAAACATAACAGAAAATAGAAAACATGTAAAGGGATAAAGGACAACAGAAGCAGCCTCCCTAAGAGAGCTTCTTATAGGGGAGGTGTTTCCTCATCAGCATCTTTCCTCCGCAAATGCCAACTACCACCACAGTAATGACAGATTTCCTTAGATACATTAAAGGCTACATACTTATGTCAATTAATTCTGTAATCTGATAATTTATCAAATTATTTACTATATTAATGCATTTTATAATTCATAATTATCAAACGTATATCATGATGTGACACAGTTTAGTTCAAGCCAGAATTGCCATATGCTAAATAAATAAAGCCAGAATGGCTGATGACCTGCTGTAAGAAATATAAGAGATAAAAGGTATTCATGATGGTTCATAAAACATTTTTATAATAATCAACATATAATCCATTGTAATCCAGGTAATATAATTATTTTTTGCATCTGGCCAAAACCTGTTCTAAAATTGGAACTACACCAATTACCAGCCTTTTCCACATCCAATGAAACTATCATCAATCCCTGTTTTCTGAATGAATAATTATATTATCTGTTGAGAGTACAAGCTATGGGTGACTTTATTCTACATTACAAAAGAAAATGGCGCAGGATAGACCGGGGTCTCCAACCTTGGCAACTTTAAGACTTGTGGACTTCAACTCTCAGAATTCTAGGAGTTGAAGTCCACAAGTCTTAAAGTTGCCAAGGTTGAAGACCCCTCGGACAGACCACTGAAGGTGGCATCATTTACAATGCATGAACTTGAGACTGTTGAAATGTTACATCGATATTTAACAAGAAAATCAGATAACTCCTGGCACAATCAGCTGAACTTTTATCAGGGTTCATACTCAGAGTTAAATCATGGTGTTTAAAGGATGTTAGAAAAAAAATATACAAAAAAGGATCTTTAGAAACTTCCAGACATAATCAGGTGAGGGGGGAAATTGGTATATGCTTATGTCAATCAATAAAATAGTAATCAAGATTGTGAGCTCCTTCTGTTTGTATTGATTTAAAAGTAAGATGCAACCAAATAAACAGGTTAGCCACAAATAATGTTTGGAAGAGTTATATTACTTTTTAAAAAAATCTTCCTTGCTAACTTTTATTATAAAATAAACGTGTTTATTTATTGTATCAAAGCTATAAAATACATTGCTGTAAGCATTCTTAATAACATAAATATTCATTTGTTATTGCAGTTTCAAGTAAGAGGCCAATAATTTACCAGGACTTTCCCTTGTTCAAATATGTTTGTGCAATTAATGAGAATTCTGTATCAAATGCATAAAGGAACTTAAGTTCCAATTTAGCAGACAAAAAGGAAATTCTGGTGTAGGTTATCTTGCATATTAACTTGTTTCCAAATGTTCTTGTATAGATTTATTTTTTTCCATGAAGTACGGTAAAAGAACATGTTTATTTTTTAAGAAATCATAAAATTTTTGTTTCATCTTTTTACACAAACTCTATCTTTCAATATTAATGTATTCAAACAACTTTTTTTTTTAAAGAAAAGCAAGTATTTTTTTCTTGTAATAAGTGTTACTGGAGCATGGCTGCCTATTGCAATAAGGCTGGTATTTCATTTCTCTATCCGAATTAAAATCAAGATAATAAAAAAATAAGGCAGGAGCAAATCTTTTGTACATTCTAACTGTGAAGCAATTATAACATCTTAAACTACCAAATTAAATTCCAACACTTATGCCAGGGGACTTTACAAGAGATAGATTTAGCTAGAATAGTCTAACAGAGGATTTAATATTTGATTATAATTTCTAGCCACAACTATCTGATCCATAGTTAAAGTAAAAAAATTCAAATAAACTAAATAAAACATTCAAATGGTGCTTAGCAGGGCAATAGTCATTATTATAATGAATGCCATACAGTTATTAAAGTATTTACTTTCCCATATCTTAAAAAACCCTTTCACCCTTACAGGAAATGATCCTACCAGGAGCTCCTATACCCACCAAAATCACTCTCTGGATCATTGAGGCTGAGCTATAGTACATCAAGCTGGAAAACTATAACAGCAAACCATTTATTTAACAATTATCTGGAAAGATTTATAGCCGACAGAAAACATATTCTAATTAATCTGAAAATAAACATTTAAGTCACTTAAACTGAACGGCAAGGAAGAAACAAAAGTAGCTGAGTTATGTATTTAAATCCAAGAAATCAATATAGACTGAGCTCAATTATCTTGTTTGTCGCCAAGTAACAAATATGTGTGAGGGGAAAATTCTTTAAAAATGGCGATAATCAAAGAGGCTACTCATTTTTTTACTTTCTTTTGTACTTCGTTGTTATGGTTGATATTGTCAATTCTGGTAATAGCAACAGTAAAATGAGAAATTCTGTATGTGGAAGGCTTTGAAACGATCATTTCTTTAGCGTAACATGAAGTTCCAAATCATAAAGGGAAAGATTGCTGTGGTTATGGTCTCCCTCACAAATGACTGCCATTTTTTGGAAATGGCATCCATTGCAATAAATGTTGCAAGTAACTGGAGGAGAAACATACCATTCTTGCTACTTGTGCAATGTATGTACGTATGTATGTACGTATGTATGTATGTATTCAGCTTTGTTCAGGTATTTTCCCACGTCATTATAGTTGTGCTTTTAAAGTTGTAGCAACATTCCGGCAGAATCTCATCTGCCATCAGGCTTCTGTATTGCGTTCATCTGTGAGTCAGGCACAATACACAAGCCTGATGATGGCAGATGAGATTCTGCCATATATATTATATATATATTAGCTGAATATTTATTCCTACATGTGATATGGAAACTTATTTTGGAAACCAACAGAAAAACCTATTCATTAGTGAAAGTTTTTTTTTTTAAATGTTGTTAAATACTATTTTTAAATTAACATTATGAAATGTTGATGTTATAAAAGTCTATTTTATTAATTTTAATATTACAACATTATGCCATTCCATGAACAATAGAATCAAAAAGTTAAATCACTAATTATAAAACAATGGAATGAATTTTTTTTTGAAAGGATATGAGCTCTTACAGATTAGCTTAACAAGAAGCTCATATTGTCACTGCCACTGCCATCCTGCAGTGATTATTCCAACAAATATTTTTTTTGTAATCTACCAAAAGATTTCAAAAACAAATAAATAAAACACCAGAACCACAAGGAAAATGAAGGATATACATTACTGGATGAGAATATAGTTTAAATCAATGTTTCTCAAACTTGGCAAGTTTAAGATATGTAGACTTCAACTCTCAGAATTCCCCAGCCAGCATACCAAAGTCCACATGCCTTAAAGTTGGCTAGGTTGAAAAACACTGGTTTAGATAATACTCTCAAAAAGTGAAAAAAGCAAAATAATTCCAGACTAAATAGTGTGGAAGGAATCTATAAAAGTAGCTACATGTAGAAGAAAAAAGAAAAAGAATCTGATATTTGTATGCTTAATTACCCGAAAGAACAAGCCAGAAATGAAAAGTAGGCACACACACAGAAACAAGGTATCAGGACAATTTTCATATTGAAAGCTCATTTTGCTAATCAGCTTCAATAGTTCACATGAAATTGTTTGATACCTAAAATATAAGGACTTTCCAAGTCAGATGCTATCAGTTCCAAGCATCTACTGTTGTTTTCATAGAAATTTTATTGAGGCAATAAAATAAAGCAAAATACATTTAGCAAACATTTTATACTCATTACAGTAACCATGTAACATAATACATTGTCAGCATAATAAGCCCAGCAGAGTTCTACCAATTGACCATCCCCATTCATGGATTCAAGTGTGCATTGTATCTTTTTTGTATCAGCAGAAAGCTATCAAAACTGAGCCTTAGCTTGTGTGTACTGAAAACAGATAGATATATTTGCAAAATGATAATCTAGCAGTGTTTCTCAACAACTTTAAGATGTATGGACATCAACTACCAGAATTCCCCAACCAACGTACTACTGCATAATTCTGGAAATTGAAGTCCATATAACTTGCTGAGGTTGAGAAATACTGATCTAGCACACAACTCTCAAACATGTTATAACCATGAAACATGTTTGTATTATTTTTATTATCACTCCCCAGAGTGACAGGTGTTTCGTCACGTCATATCAATGAAGATCTCAAGGGCAAGATGGGCTGTGCTTTGAATCAAATAATTGGGAAATGTTTGCTAAAATAAACTATATCTGTTTATAGTGTACTGTTTTCAAGAAAAACGAAACTGTAAGATAATGAAAAAGCTCAACAATAATTCACGCATAACTATGAATTCTAAAAAAAAGTGTAGAACATCATAGTTCATATTTACCATGCCATTCCATCATACAACTGATGGGGTAAAACTCCAATCTCTGGGTTTAAAAACAATGCAGCCATCTCTCCCAGAATAAAATAGCTACGAACTAATATATTCCCCAGTGATCTTAGGAAGGATAAACTCCCACTTTTGTTTTGGAGTCCACTAAAATGATATCAGTCCTTATATTTTAGTATAAAGATATCAATCCTTACATATAAAATAGGCAAACTAGCATAGTTTCTTGGAGTAAAAAAAGTTTTCTATCAAACATTTACAAAACCCCAATACTCATTGAAATTGATGGGCCACAGACATGACATCTGCAAATATCCTTACATTATAAATGTTCCCCTTGAGTAGAGTTTCTTTGGAGATTCTTGGTAAATCCAGGTCATGGTTGTCCCAAAGGTGCTTTTTTCAAGAGGCAACTGGACTTCGTGTTTTTCCCCAACTCCATTTCCCACCATCCAGTCAGAGCTGAATAAGCTTCTTGGATGAGAAGCAAAACATCTTCAAACAAAACCAAAAAGTCCAGTTGCCTCTTTGAAAAAAGCACCTTTGGGACTTGAATATAGTTGTGTATTACACTGCTACATTTTCAATTTTTTCTTATGTCACTGAGTAGAAGAATATATTTGACTCACACAAGTGCAGTTCTCTTATTACGATAAAAGCAAATTCACTGAGATTTGAACCTGAACAGAAAACACTTTTACTTGTTTCTCATTATCTTTATTAAATTTCTATAGAAGCATGTTATAGAAGTAACTCAGAATACAGTGTACAGTTTTACTTCTTTTTTTCTATTTGAACAATAGTGTCAGGTTGCATTGGTATATTCTTTGGGATTATGACCAATTATCTGAACATGTAAAATCTTTGTGAACATTTTTCTGTGTAATACGCTGGGCCAGTAGATTTAATTAAATCTAATTTTAGTATCCAGCCATAGAAAGATGGAATTTTGGTAGCAATAGATATTAAATAGCTCCTCTGCTTTATTGTAGGAGAGTGCAATGAATGCACACATTTGCTATAATGCACATCAAATTTATAAGTACATATTCACTTTGGATAATATTTATAGTACAAATGCATAATCCTTTACCTATCCTAGCTTTTCCCAGAGAATCCAGGCCATTGCAAATTGGCAAGACTTTGAATATTAGAATCTACTAGTTTCTTCTTCCTGACTATGATACTCAATATTCACCAGGTAGGGAGAATGGTAATCAAATCCAGTTTAAAATTTCTAATCTAGATATTTGTTTTGTCACCAGTATAATAAATTTAAGAATAAAATGATATTATCATGATATTAAAGGGGACATGGACACTGGCACAACGCTCTTAACAACAGAAGATATATTTATTTCTAAGATGGAGATGGAGATGGAGGTCCAATCCAGGGATAAAAAGACTAGTAAAAGACCTTCTATTCCCCTTCTTAACAATGAACATTAGCAACAGTGTATTTATTTGGTTCTGATAACTATAAATAATGTAACAATCATGTCTAGTAAACTGTACAGCAACAAGACACTGATCTTGAAATCAAATTAAATTAAAATTACAGTATAACTAAAAAAATAAAACCTGAAGAACAAGTATTACCAGGAAAATTTTTCCATTCCAGAGCTCTGTGATATTGAATAGTTTTAGCTACCCAAAGAACTCTTGGTTATGAAAACAACTGAAACAAATCTATGTTTCCTACATCCAAGTGTAGGAAACATTATTCACTTGCTGTTTTTCTAAATCAGAAATGATTGGAAATCTGTTATGCTTATACAAATATTATGCAATTTATATATAAGCACATTTAGATAGAATTTAGGTGGAATTTAAAAGTGGGGGAAATGTTCCAACAGGAGGGGAAAAAACTCTCTGAAAATTGTCAGAGTTCTGACTTGGAAAAATAATAAGAGAAATACAAGTATATCCGATATTCAATTTTTAAACTTTTTTCCTGAAATCTTCTCTTAATTATTTACATGCTAATGAAAAAAATTCCTTCACATTCTTTATGGTGACAATAATCAATCAGAATGATAACAGCAGGACAAATATTAGAATTATATGGTGACTGGTTTCTACTTTATAAAGCAAAGTCACCATAGAATTAAGTACAAAAAAAATCTGCATTGAATGACTGCTGGTGTAATATCTTGATCAGATATGATGACCAAGATTACAGTAAAAGCCCTATAACAGATATTACATCTGGAGCTTTTCCAAACTGTACATCTGCAATAAATGTTGGCAAAAATTTCTGGAGCATCAGACTCAAAAGAAGTCTCTTTCGTATGTACAGCATACAATGGAACATTTGCCTATTTTAGTGTTCCAGATCACACACATATAATCTTTTGTGTTCTCAGAAGAATATCTGTTTGGCATCCCCAGGACTCTGCTCCATAGGACAATAAGGACATTTTAATCTAAGAATAAAAAAAATATTAAAGTTAGCCGCAAAATGGCATGCAAACAGCCACATTTGAAGATAACACATTTAAATAATTAATATTTGACATTTTTTTATCTCACTTCAATATTTGGTTCGTAATTCAACAATATTGAAACAAAAAGTCAAAGAACAACTAGAGACCAAGATTTACAATAAAAAATCAAAATTAAAACTGGAAAAGGGGAAAAGGGGAAAATCATCAAAAACAACTTTTACCATGCCTATTTAAGAGATTTTAAGGAGATCTCTTAAGTAGATGGAAAACCTTATACCCAAACCAATAATTAGGCAGGATGATGAATTTAGGATTGCTGTAAAAAATGACAATGTGAAACTTGGATAAGTAGATAGAGACATCTTCTGGCCAAAAAGCAGCACTAAAATATTGATTAGAATCAACTGTCAGAATCATGTGAGACCTATTGGTACAACAGCTTCACTAAATACATTTCCTGGACCATTTCAAATACAAGCTATCATCTTTAGATTTTTAAACTTTGGACTCCTGATTTTTTAGGAGGGAGAAGTTATTCTCCTTTTAAATCAGTTTCACAATACTACTAGTCTCTCTTATTGTAAGTAATGAAAGACTAAATCGCTCTCAAGTCTTCTGTGAAAACAATTATGCTCTAGAAATTATCAAAGTAATTTAAAAAATGATTTTGCTTTCATTTTACTGCTGCAGTGACGAGAAAGCCATTTAACCCATTATGTGAAAGAAGGATGTGGAGGTGAGATTAAGAGCTTATAAAACATAATGTACCCTGTTATATTATTTATCTGTCCTAGTCAATATAGAGGATACTAGGCTCAATGGGCAAATGGTCTGATTCCTTAAAGGGAAATAAACTTTTTCAAAAATCTCAACTTAAAAAAAAAAAAGAACACTTCTGCTACCTTTTCTGCACCACAACATAAAGAAGATGTGACTAAAAAAAGAAACAGGAGTCCAAAGAAGAGCCTCCATCTCTCTCTTCATTTATCACAGTTGCTATTCTATCCTTGTCATTTATACTACCAAGCCAACTACTTGGTAAAGAATATCTAGATGGCTGAATCCCTCCAAGAAGTAAAAGAAAAATGATTTTATTTACTGCTTCTTTGAACTCTGAGAATGTGCTGCATACAATTCTACTTCTGGTTAGAAGCCAATGTTTGCTCTGTGTCAAACGTTCTCCCTACATCTAAGGACAGAAATCATAATTCACTTGGATACTTTGTACTCTATTACATGTCACTTGGAACCTATTTCCAACTAGGAATCCTTCAGATGTTGAAATGTTAGCTGTACAGTATCAGAGCAATATGGTATCAGATGCTATAATTAATATGAAGGAGGAGACTAGACTGGGGAAGATTGATTTAAAATATCAAATGTTTAGAGAACACTAGACAAGTTCCTATAAAATCAAATAGCTACTCAATCTTCTGACATGCTAATAGATGGTTTCAAAAGATTTTACTTTTTGTTTTCTTGCCAATATTTGCTATAATTCACACTCATTTCCAAATAGATATTAAATTAAAACTAATTCAATTTTCTCTGTGAATTGAATTTTGACTTACTTGCTGCCATTGAACATTTTATTCAGAGCATCTCTTGATATAATATGACCACAAACCAGCTTCATGGGTGGGTTGTTATCTGTTGTTTGTTGACGAAGGATGGGGCAAGCAAATATTGAATGATACCAGCACTTTTTGCCAAGGTCCACTTCAATCTGTACAAAACAAAGATGCAGTCACTAACTGTTTTAGATCAATGATTTATATTATATTACTCCAGGCATCTTGACTGGAAAGCATCATAACTGATTGGAAAGGATCATAATTGATTGGAAATGCCTCAACTGCTTTTCACTTCCCACAGGTGTCTCAGGCAATTCATAGGAAAGTTAAACGCCTCATGATGATGGACATGGATAGGATTCCTTGTTTTCTCCTTGCCTCAAAATGGCATTTTCCAAGTAATATAGAGTAAGGATGCTTGAAAAAAGGCAATGACTGTATTAGTTGTCTCTTTCTGAGATTATTATAAGGAAAGACTCTTTGACTTTCGATCATCTCACTTCTTCAACCCAACACCTCAATAGATGACAATGGCTGTAAACAGAGACTACCATGCCATACCTTAATTTAGCAGCGGAAGCAACTCCACATATCTACTTGGTTTACCTGGATTCCTCTTTTCATCTTTCCTCTATTATTTAAAATCATGAAAAATGTAAACTATTGCTTACAATTTAGGATGAGAGAACGCCACTAGCAGTCTGGTGTACTTTTATGTGTACATATGCCCTTTTGAATCAGACTTAATTCCTGATGACTACATGAATAAGTGCAAATATTTTTTATTGGTTATAGTTTTGGGACAAAGTTTGCCATGTAGGACTAGAACTCATAGTCTCCTTATTCCAGCCTGGGGTCTTTAACTATACACTACACTGGCATTCACAAGACTTATTAATAGTGCTAAAAAATAAAACAAAATCTAGACAAAACAATAACAAAATACCTTCATTTATTTTAATATCGATAAAATAAAATATCAGACAGAATTTGTGGGCTATAAAACATTTAATTCTTAATCACTGAACTTCTTTAAGTAATTTATTTACAAATAAATATGAAATGACTAATTAAGGTACCTTTTTAACAAGGTGTTCCAGCAATATGGTTCTATTAAATGACTAAGATCTGTGATCTTCTCCCATGCGTGTTTCTTATAAGAATAATTGTACCAATATGTTAGAGCCATTTATCACTATCATCAAACAACTACAGATGTTGCTTGTCTGTAAATTAAATTGATCATATTACATAATAAAAAAAATAAAACATTCATTATTCTAAAGTATATTTTGCTAAAATATCCTGATTTGGGGGCGTTCTTAAGAGAAATAAAATTCAAGTTACAATGTGATTTGTGCAAAATTCTAATTCAAATATTTACATTATAGAATTAATTCCTACTCCATGTAAGAAATTATCTATTGGGATACAAAAAAATACTCACTGGTAATTCATCTTTCTGATTCCAAACACCAGTGCATTGTCTTTGTTCTATCACGGCCTTTATATTAATTAGAGCTGGCAATGCTACACAACCTGCTGAAAAGCTGAAGAAAGCAAAATATTAAAGTTTAATATTGTGAAAATTCCCTTACAATAATACATTTACTAAGCATGTATTTACCCAAAAGAAGGTTCTCTTCTTTCCCCCTCCTTCATTATTAGCCATGAATTGGGTGTGGGATACGAGGGGATTATTTTACATTTGCTGAGAAAGATGCTGACACAATGAATGGAAGAATAAGTTATGCAGACATTAGTGTTAAGGAGTTTGAGAATAAGCTGAGGATTAGCAGTTGCTTGAAAGAAGTGATTTGCAGGATGAATGTAATTAATTTACATTCTTTTTTATTTTTCTTTCTTTTTTTCTGTACAGGTATTTCTTTCCTTTACCTCAGTTCCATTCAGTTTTCCTCCCCTCCTTCTCCTTCTTCTATTAGGGCAACTATTCTTTCCTCTTATCTCTTTTCCAAACTTCAGATGAACACAATACAAAAGCCTGATGATGGCAGATGAGATTCTGCCAAAACGTTGCTACATAGATACTTTTTAGTTAAGACTTTAAGATTTTTACGCTGTTTATGCTAATTTGTCGTTTTAACTAGAGGGTTGGATTTTATTTTTGGTAATAAATTTGGAATTGGGTGTTATAGAATTTTGTTAAAAAGAGAAATAAGTAGATAATACAAGCTGAAAATGCATGTAATATGAAAGAAGCCATACCTGACGCTAAGAGGTGATTCAATTGAGAGTCCCAATAATGCGCAAGCATCCCTTGTAAAAATGTCACATATGTCTGCCCATTGAGTTGCATCTAGTAAATGGACATATGGAGAATTTTCAATTCCTTGCCTCAGGTATACAAGACTTCCCATCAAAATTTGAATATCTGCAAAAGGTTAAAAAATGCAATTTAATTATTTTATTATGGACACATACAATTATATTATTTTTATTATAAAAACTTTAATATATATTGAACATATAAAAATTGACAATTTACCAGCAATATCTCATTATTTGATTCTTTCAATTATCGATAAAGAATTTTTGGAGGTACATTCTTTTTAATTTGCAAAGTTCTTAAGTTATTTTTTTAATCTCTCCCACATGGCACTTTAGAAAGAAAAAATAGAAACGTGTTTTTATGTAACTTAAAATTATCTTTATAATTACAATCAAGATTTGTATCTTTAGAACTCTCTAGGTAGCCCAAGTAAAATGTTGTTGACCTCCATTTTCTCTTATACCTGTACCAGACATTGGGCAGATAATTAAACCATTTCAAGAAACTCTATTTTTTAACACCATTATTTTTCAGTTCTGATGCACAATCTGAAAGTGAACAAGTGCAACAAAATTTCTCAAAAACAGGATCTGAGCTGTCCAAAAATGCTGGGTATAGAGGTTTTTAGTTACATAAAAAAACAAGCAGTTCTATTTAGTGATATATATGAACAGTTGTAAATGAACCTAAGTGATGCACAAGTGTGATTTTGCATTTGTTTCATCAAGAGCAGCCCGTTTTGCTGGAAAACAAAAATATTTTCAAGAATGGGAAAGAATAAAAAAAAATAGCATTATAGTATTGGCAGTGAGAAAAAATTATTCCAAAGAAAAAAATGAATAGGCCAGTAAAACTACCGTTTGAACCTTTGGTTGGCTAAACCAGCTCTCAGATTCAGAAACAAACAAACAAAATCCTTGGAAGAAAGCACTCTTAAGCTTTTATAATTAGATGTGTTGTGTCTCTAAATTTTTATACAAAAGCACTAATATTTATCAATAAATTTTTAAAAACTGTAAACAGGCAGTAAAACTATTTAGGGAAATAAAATATTTGTAGAGAATTCAATACATACAGCTTTTAACTTGAAATACTGTTGTTATCTAGAATATAGTATTTCATATTGCATACCTTTTTGATGATTGAGAGCAAATGGTTGAAAGTTTTTTGCATACTGCAATGCTTCTCTCTGATTTGCAGTTCCACCCATTAATAAACTAATAAAATATAATCTATGTAGCTTAAACTCTAAGGAACTATTCTGTGTCATAAGCATTTCTCTGTTCGAAACAGCCCACCTAAGAAATAATGGGATAATTAATTTTAAGAAAAGCAAAGCAGGAAAATTAGTAATTAGAATAATGGTTTACCTATTTGACTGAGGTCACTAAAAACTAAAATAATGTTATTTACTATATTCCTTATATCACTAGTATACCTCCAGCAAGCAGCAAGTAATAATGCTCTCTACAAATGTAAGTATCTTGGATTTAGACTGTAAAATGCAATTTCAAAATTAATATCCAATATTTTGCAATGTAGCTTGCAATTAAAAAAGCATTTCATGGAAACTGTGATTAACAGTTCCTGGTAGCTGCCATCCAGTAAAAGCCAAGTCAGAGTTCCAGGGAAATGTCCTTGTTTTGTTAAAAAAAAAAAACACTACTTACTTACAGTCCTCTGCCAAATATGAATGGTCTCTAGGAAACTAGATAGAGATATTTTATTAACAGCAAGCTGACATTTTCCCCACTGGGTCATAATGTGCCAAGATAATCTCCACATGAGCAAAGGAGTTGACAAATATTTTCTGAACAAATAGCTGTTTTGTCTGCAAGGCTGTTAAAAGAACTTTTTTTCACTTTCATTTATTAATACTACACAATAATAAACTACTAGTATCTCAGCTCAGATAATGTATAATAAGTAAACATGAAGCTTCTACAGCAGACTTCCAAAAACACTGTATTATTTAGAACAATGCTTAAATGCAGAAGTCTTGCAGGACTGGTTCCAATACAGATTTGGAATAGTAATCATTATCAATTTCAGAGACCTTAATTTCTGTTAAACTCTCTTGTCCTAATCTTATTATAACCTTGCTCATCAATTCCAAAACTGTAATTAAAACAAGGATCAGTTGTGATTTGATAATCCCAGTTTAAATGAAAGTTGCTGAAGTTCTATAGGACAGGGGTCTCCAACCTCGGCAACTTTAAGACTTGTGGACTTCAACTCCCAGAGTTCCTCAGCCAGCAAAGCTGAGACTGGCTGAGGAACTCTGGAAATTTAAGTCCAAAAGTCTTGAAGTTGCCACGGTTGGAGACCCCTGCTATAGGATATCTTCTAAAAGGAGTCCTAAAATAACAAAACAAAAATTTCTTTTCCACGCATATTGAAACCATCTCTCTAGGAAAATCTGGAGAATGTATTAAAAACAAGTTTGGAGATCAGGGAATTACTTCATCTTGTCCCTATGGAAGAATTGTACTGGCAATTCAGAAGCAGAATAACTAGCGCAACTCTTTCTCCAAGGGTGAGAGGAACATGAATTATCTGCCCATACTAATTATTATTTATTTCTAAGCAACATTTACACAATTCTTGCTATTCCAGAGCAGAAGAGTTGATACTAGAATTTAAGAAATCCTTGGAATTCTTAAAGCTAGCAAGGAGCCTTGTAAAAAACAGAGAGTAGCACAGAATACTGTAGGAATACAAGGCTCCAAATCTATTTCTAATAATATCAAATAAACAAAGAAGGAAGCTGGATAATTCTCATGTTTTCCTAAACATTTGCTCAAGTGATCTTTTTTACTGTCTCGGGCACATGAAATATAGGGATGCTAAATAATTACTATATCATAAGGAATGTCAGAACGTTTTCTTACAAAATACAGTTATTTGTGAAGTAAAGGCAACCATATTTGGCACTCAGAATAGGAAAAAGAGCACAACTTGGAAAAGCATTCTGTCATTTTATCTTTAGTTAGCCAGTTCTTAACTGCAGGCTTCAGCTTAATATTGCATGAGTGTACTGTACTATTTGGCTGATACTGATTATTTACTCAGAAAATGCCATATTCAACGAAAGAAAGACAGCTCCTGCTACTTATTAGAATTATTCAAGCTGTGTCTTTCAGTTGAGGCAGGATAGATGAGACTTTGTACACATTTATTTAGCTCAAACCCCAACATACATAACTTTATTAAAGGAAAATATTTCAGTATCTATTAGATTTTAATCTAAAGAGTTTCCAAATAGCTGAATAACTCACTCCAATGCAGGTCTCAAAACTCTAACTTTAAGTGCTTCCAATATTCGGTTCAGCTCCACAAATGGTTGCTTTTGACTTTCGTTTATAGAAAGTCCAGACTCCTGGGGGGGAAAGTTATAGTCCATATCTATTAGTTATCAGAGTATTTTTCACATTAATATAATCTATGATTATTAAATAATTTATTTTGCCTCTACATTCTGGCTGCAATTACCTGACAAAGCTCCTCAGCTACATCTAACATTCCTTGCCGGAAAAAATGTTCAACCATAACTTCATTCAGAATCCTCTGGCTATCAGCCTGCCAACATCCATCTATTCCAACACTGCTAATGTCAGAGTCAAAATTCTGTGAATTAAAAAAGGATAATTAAGTCTAGGAGAAACAATTTTTTCTGGTTTTATTCAAATGCCAATATCAGCACTTTCAAACTATTTCATCCATTACTAAACTATTGTAGCTTCTACATTCAAATCATATTTTAAAACTGCAGACAGAAGAGACTCCAAACTCATTTTCTCTATCTCCAAAAATATAAAAGTTGAAGAACCTCTGTATTCACATTTAATTTAAGGCATTGTGGAAGAGGTCGAACTGCATCAGGAAATACTAGTTTTCATCACAGGATACAACTGAACTTGCTTCCAAATATCTTTCATTTTCTCTCCTATATAATTTTTTTTTGATCCTTGTACTTTTTTTACTTAATCTTGTAAGAAAATATTAGTGCTAAATATCTCACAGAAGGAGTGGGGCAGTGGCCTAGAGGTGGAACTCTCACCTCACAAACAGGAAGCTGTGAGTTTTATCCTAGGTAGAGGTGGATATTTCTCTCTCTGGATACATTGAGAACATATCTGCTGAAAAAAACTCCACACTGGCAACAGGTAAAGCATTCAGACATTAAAATATTCTGCTAGCTCCATTCAGTTGCCCAAACTCTACCCTGCAAGGGATTATGGAGTTGTTAAAAGATGATGATTTACCTCACAGCATCTGTCTTGTGATCTGGTTATAGAAGGAATTTTTACAACTGACTTGGTCAGATCACAAATGAGATTATATTATTCAACTGGTGTGCCCCCAGCACATTATGGATCCAATAATTCATGAGATGAGTTGAGGAGTTTTCCAAAACTTTAGTAGGCAAACTCATAAAAATCAATTCTTATTGGCCACGGGCAATGTAAGGTAAGGTGGGCTCTTGATGAAATTACTCTCAAATATGACTGTTATCAAGGATAGCTATCCTTGATTTATTCAGGAAATTGAGGAGATAAAGTAGCAGAAGAAACATCTAAAGTAACAATGGCAGTAAGAGAGGCAAAACATTGTTAGCTATTGCTTACTATATTAGTAAGCATGATTGCACCTTATTTAGGGTTGCCAATTCCATTGTGTGGAGGAGCCAATATGGAGAGTACCAGCCCAGCTACTGCATCCATGTTCAAATATCACACCCAGACAAATACTCATTTACCATGAGCATGAATTATAGTAGATCTGTGCATAATCTCCACTCTTCAATTTTTCAGTTGAAATTAGTTAAAACTTGTTACATTTTGTCAATATTAAATAAAACACAAACAAAACAAAATTATTTGAAGATTTGGACCAGGGACGAAATCTGGAAGTCTGCTGTGTGAGCTGTGACTGAATATTCATTTTTTTTCTTTCCATTTTTTTAAATTATAAACATAGCTTCTTTCATTTGACGACGTGTCATCTGGTTACAAATATTCTGTGTAATACAGTTAATGTTTACAATCATATTCATTACATAGTATTATTCTTTAGATTTATCTTATTATATTATTGTACTTTATATCACTATCTCTTTCTTTCATCTTAGCTTATTTATTTCTATCAACAAAAATATCTATTGTCCTTCTTAACTAATCCATTAGTCTAGCTCTCATGTTTTTTTTCTAACCATTGATAGAATAGTTCCCATATCTTATAATTACAAGTGTTAATCTATTAACTGTTAATATGTGGCTGAATACTCTTATTAGTTTCAATCAAACCCTAAAATATAAGAATTAAATTATTGCAAGGGAAATGGATATCCACATAACCTTATAACAAAGTGCCTAACCATTCAATCCACTACAGCACAATCAACAAAAGCTGTGGGGAAAAATAACACTGCCATACATCAAAAACATTTCAGAAATAATCAACAGTTACAACTACATGGTATCAACCTCACACACAACTAACTAAATTAATTTAAAATGTCTTAAGTAAACAAAAAGACCCAGTAGCACCAAAAGAAAAAAACAGGAATCATTTATACTTATAGCATACAGTGTAAGGACTGTAACAGCCATCACATAGGACAAATAAGCGGAAGGCTAGCATCCAGAAACATCATCCAACAGTCAGAAAATATGATGAAAACTCCTTAATTGCACAATACATGGACAGACTTCCACTATAGTTTCAATTGGGACTAAGCATCCAAGACCAAGCTAAGTTTAAAAATGTTAGAGAATTCCTAGAAGCTTGGCATTCAGACTAATCAGCCATCAACAGGAATATAGAGATAAATATCTATATACCATTCAAAAGGGACAATCAAAAAGCTAAAAGATCAAAACACTTCCTTGGCAGTTGTCAACACTCAAATAAACAGATATTAACCCCAACCTTAAAACTAGATCAACAATCAGGCAATGAGGAACTACAAATAAAGACAGTAACAATAGACAAAGTTTAACCCAGGAACTATGAGGAACATTCCCCCCCAACACTAACAGGCAAACCACTCAGATATAAATGCAGAGCAAACCTCACTCACTCTAGCACTGATGATATCACTTAGCTGGGTAATGAACCATCTGCAAGAAAACAATCAAGCTCCGAGAGCATCAAGGGTTCAACTTAAGCTACAAATATTCTACGTTCTTCATTTCTTCTTCTATGGAGGCATCTGAACCAGATTCATACTACCTTTGATTAGTACAAATCCTGATAGCCAAGATTTGGCCTATGCCCAGATGTTGCCCAAAGTATCCCTGGTTACAGCACATATACCTAGGTTTTGTGTAGCAACGCAGAAGATCTGCTGAATTCTGATGGGTGAATATCTTGAAATGCATTTTTGTAACTCTAATTCATTTAAACTTTATATGTCACTTTGTGAATGTTAACAATACACTTTTATTTGTTGTAATTTTATGCATTATGTTTAAAATAATTTTAGTATTTATATTATAATTCTATAATCTGTATCTCACTTATAGATGTTAAATTGTTTTAAAAATATTTTTTTAATTCTGTCTTAAATTTTATTTTATTATCTGTACTGGTTTAGGACTGCAATAAATTAAAATTGAATTGAATTGAAATTGATGCTTAAAATTAATACTAATACCTTATCAATTGCTTTCCCAACACGAGAAACACTACTGTGGATATCCTTATGATCCGAAGCCAATTTCTGAACTGTGTCCTTTATTCGTTTACAACACTGGGTCATAACAAGTGATATTGTACCTGATAGATCTTCATCTGGATCTAAATAGAAGAGAAAAAAACTAAAATTTAATTGCATTATGAGAACCATCTCAAAAGCCCAGGCTTCGTATCTTAATTTCAAAGACCTATACAATAGAACAATGTATTACAGTATATGAATACAAAGACATTTTATTGCTACAGAAGTATTGTAGTTAGCTTTTGAAGCTTTTGAAGTTTACAGATAAAATTACTTTTATTACAGATAAAAATCAGGTAAAAACCTATAATCTGAAATGTACTATTAAATGTACTATATCTAATATATATTAAGTATATTAACCAGTGGTAGGCTGCTGCTGGTTCGGACCAGCTCACCCGTAAAAGAAGTTACGACCACTGGCTGGGTCCATTCACTCACCATGGTGCTATCCCACCCTTTGTATCTGGCTCGCTCACCCCTCCCATACAGCCCAGCCACTTTCCAAACCTCATCTGCTCTATCCACCACAGCTGTCGTGCAGGAAATCCCTTTGTTTTTGCAGCAGCAAGCAAGCAAAGTGGGCGTGTGCCAGTGGTAGGATTCAACATTTTTTACTACTGGTTCTGTGGGCGTGGCTTGGTGGGCATGGCAGGCAAAAGCCCATTCCCTCCCCACCCCACTAATCTGTTTTCCAGCTCCATTCTCCTGTGCAGGGCAACAAAAAAAGACCCAGCTGATCAGCTGGGACTCGGGAAGCAGAGAATAGATGGGGGTTGGGCCAGTCAGAAGTGGTATTTGCCGGTTCTCTGAACTACTCAAAATTTCCCCTACCGATTCTCCACAACTGGTCAGAACCTGCTGAATACCACTTCTGGCATGCACGTGCACTCATATTTTTCACGAACCGGTTGTTACAGTATGTGCAGCCTACCTCTGATATTAATCGTTCATACTGCAAATTATTTACAAACTATGTTAAGACTCTATTCAACATCTTGGTCTTAAGAAACAACAGGCTCCTTTAAGCAGACCTCACTTTTCCTAAATTCACTTCAAATCATTAATCAGAGTTATCAACTAGAATGGGCTGCTATGGATCAATCCTGAAAACAACTGTTCATCTTCATTTTATTAGAACAGCTATTAGAAGAGTAAAAATTTTGTTATTTTAGTTTTCTTTATATGTTCTTATAATCCAGAGATATTTTTTCTAAAAGTTAACTATTTGCAGTTTTGGTTTAGCTTGTCAGTTAGTTCAATAACCTCAAATACATAAGGCGTCTGTTTTGTCACAAAGTATTCAACATTATCTGCCGATGCTTCATATCCACAAATACACAAATTAGTCTTTTGCTTTCTCTATACTGTCTCTTTAAATGGACTAGTGACCTAAGGAAAAAGCCTTTTATCTTAAAGTTCCAAATTTACTCTCATCAATAGATTTATGGAATAGGCCTGTTAATTAGCAATTAGGTGCTCCTGGACCAATTGTGCTAGTGAGAAATATCAAGTAACCCTCTGACAGTATAACGGTCATGCACTTGAAGAAGTAAAAACTACTGTTTATTAACCAACAATGTTAAGAATGTATAAACCCTGATCCCACTACCACCTTCCTCATTCTCAAAATGGCCTTTCAGGAAAATTTGTGTAGGGATGTTGAATTTGTCAGAAAATATACGAATCATATCCTGCCCAATTAATTTTACATCAGTCATATGTATTTTTGGTATTTTTTCCTGCTTTTTTGGGGAGGGTGTGGAGAAACGGAAGATACACTTTATTCTTTTACTACTACTGTTTCTAACATATTTCAGATAGTTCTAACTAATGGAAAAGTAAAGAACCAACATTGGGAGGGGCAAACTGAAGTGGACTTGAAAGTGGTATCCTGTACAAAATTATAGCCAACTATAAGGAAATATAGTTTAAAGCAAAAGAGGGTTTATCTGTATATACAGAATATTCTGAGAATGAACCTGATCAAACTAAATGAAAAACAAATGGGCAGAATTGTTACACTGAAAGCACAGATCACATGACTAAAAGCAAATTTAAAGGAAGAGATGACACATTCATAAAGCTTGAGAAGATGAGGAAACACAGTAATCCATACAAGACGACTGGGACAAAACAAAACAGCCAGAATAGGACTTGTATAGGGATTTGCCATCTTGCCTAATAAGCCCTGATCCTATTTCTGTAACAGCAGTCCCCATAAAGAAAAATTATGAAACATTTGTGATAAGGGTTTCTCTTTTGTCCGCAAGCTTTTTCAAAGAGTACTTCTAATAACTACTACCCCCACCCCAATGTCTTATGAACACTTTATACATAATATAGACACGTTTATTAAAAAGCTGCGATTAGTTACAATCCCCTGCTGAGCACAGGCTCAATGGCAATTCTGGTGGATAACGCTGGTGTGCGGTTTGTGGAAACAGCCGACTTTTTAAGGCAAGCTTCACCGGCCGAATTTCTACCCGCACAACTCTCAGGAGGAAAAGCACTTCGGAACGCTTGTTCTAAAGAGAAAAGGGGAGCAGCAGCAGCACATACTTTCGCTCTGGAGGATCTCTCGACGCAGCCCTGCCACGTACTGGATCAGCTCTTCTAAACTCCGCTCGCACAGCTGCCCGTAGCCGGAGAACTTCTGAAGCACCTTCTCTAGCTCGCGCTCCACCGTCACGCATTGGTCCATTGTCTTCCCCTCCGTCGCCCGCTCGTCCTCCCGCCGACCAAGCAAGACTGTACGGCTCGGCCAGAGGACACTCCACGGAGGACCTCCGCGGAAAGAGAACGAAGGAGCAAAGCGAACCAGTTGGCGAGCTGTTGTTTTTGCAGGCAGCACGGAAGACAGCTGAGGTCCACCAGCTAAATACTGGAGATGCGTCACAGGCAGCTATATAAACAGCCTGTAGGTCCTTCAAGGGGAACCTGGGAGTTTACGATTAAAAATAGGAAACGCTCCGAACAATTCTTCCAACACCCTTGAAGAAGCTCTAACACGACCGTTGCGGGACTTTTAGATATTCATTGCCTCCCGCTCACCCCCTAAGTCATCTTGCTCATGAAATACTTGGAAATGCTGCCGGTCTGTAAATAAATAACAGCGACTAACAAAGTCAAACTAGTCCTAGTACCAATAAAATAACCGAGTGGGGGGTTTCCCACCAAAAGTGTATTTGGGATTTTTTAAATTACATTTTTTAAAATTTAATTTCAAATTAAGTGACGGTCTTGTGTCTATCTAGCATGCCTAGTCTATTTTTCACGTCAGTGTTCCGCATTCAAGTCAGGCAGCAGCTTAGTCAGCTAAGCCTGATCTCGCTCAAGCAGGATTTGAGAGCGCCTAAAGGGCTCTCCGAGACTCCTGAAGAAGCGGCTGTTTCTACAGAATCTGGCGGTTCTGACGGCCTATTTGCGAAGGGTTTCTTCAAGAAAGGGGTTTTTCCTCAGTAGGGCTCTTTAACGGGAGTTGGATCCGTTTCCGAGATGCCGCTAACAAATCCCTGCGAAAACGGAAGCCATTTTTTTTAGGTCTTTCTCTCATAGTTTAAACTTCCGTCGCGAGCTGATTATTATCTCCAGGCTACACGGTGGGACTATGTTTGTTTTCCCGAGCTGAGTATATGGAACCTTCAAATAGTGGATTCGTCGAACTGAGCTATTGTTGGGAACCTGTCCCCCCTTTAAAAAAAACCAGTAATAAATAATCGACCCATAGCGTGGATTCAGGAAATAATGTGCTTCTCATCCTCGTTGTTGCACGTTTCTTAACCGTATTTAGTTACGTTATCTTTGCTTTTTCCGTCAAGCGTTAGTGCTTGTAATGGCTGCTACTTTACCTTGGTAAAAATTTATTTTTCTTTGCCCATGCTTTAGTGCAGGCCATATGCTGCAGTTTTACAAAATGAGAAAATACAACAGTCTTACGTAGGGACCCCTCAGATCAGATAAGTGCTCATTGAGATAAAAATTTTTTTTAAACCGTGTGTCTTAACTCCCAGCTAGCCAGGTTTACATGCTGAGTTGTAAACCAAGATTTACAAACCCTAATGGCCGAGTTCATAGATATTACTGGTCAAATTGCAGTGTGCTTTACTGCAATATGTGACCTTGGTCTGTAGTGTTATGATTTATTAAATTTGTATGCTGCTCAACTCCCAACAATACCAGATGGTTCACAACAATCAAATTACTATAAAATGAGCGAAAATAGCAAGTAGGCACATCAAAGCAGAGAAAGTATGGGTTACACTCCATTGTAGCCTTGGGTGAAGAGCCAGGTTTTCATTGCCTTTCTGAATAATAGCAAAGAGAACCATCCAGATCTTGGAAGGCAAGCACTACTTCAGAAAAGGGACTCCACATATATATAATATTGTTTAATCAATTGAACTGGGAGCACACTATTTCTGCAAAGTTAAAGTGATTGTGCATGTATTATGCAATGATCAATCAATCAGAACAGAGCTTGAAGGGAGCTTGAAGGGCTTCTAGTTCAGTCCTCTGCTCAACCAGGAGACCCTATACCATTTCAGACAAGTGACTATTCAGTTTCTTAAAAATCTCCAGTGATGAATCACCCACAATTTCTGAAGGCAAGCGGATATATTTATTTGTATCCTGCCTTTTTTATATAAAGCTTATTATGTCTTACTAGGTTGCTACTGTTCTGACCAAGGCTTCCCAAGATCATAATTAAGCACACGCCTAGTTAAAACAACTGTTTTATTTCAATGCTGGGAATTACGTTCATTCCCAGCCGGTAACGAGTCTCAAACAGTCCATTCTAGATAAGCACACCTTTTTTTTCTTTGAATTGCTGCCAAGAACTAGTGTCAAATGAATTATAAAAACCAACCGAAGTACAAAGTCTACACAGCTTCAAGGATTAATCTGAACAAAATGAACGACTTTGCTTCCTACAAAGGTTTCTTCACCTTTGCCTGTCCTTTATACCTTATGGGAGGGGCAATCATCTCCAAGCCTTACTCCCAAGTCACCCCTTTTGTCTCAACTGCTCTTGCCTTCTAGCAGCTCTGCACACACGTGCATTGGGAACAGGCCCCTCTTGTTCCTTGGCCTCGCTGCTGCCAGACTCCAGAGGCTCCGGAGACAGCACCACACTCCCAGATGGTCTTGGCCTCATCTCTGCATCAGACGCAGGATCCTCCTTTGAGTCTTCTCCAGACTCCCGGACTGATCCCCATTCTTCCCCACTGTCTGATTCTGCTGCTGTCTGCACAGGCAGCTGTCGAACCACAACAGCTACTAGTTTAGAACTGCAATTCTAAAACTTATTTTTCTAAGGTCTTGTTTACTTCAGCATAAGGTAATCCATAGAATTGCAACTTTATAGTACAATCTTATCCAAATATCTACTCAGCAGTCTATATATAGTTAATGGTGTGTATTGTTAAATAAGGACCTCACATATCACTGACTTTGTAGGAAGCTAGCAGAGAAAATTTTGAATCAGTTACATGACCACAGATGTTTCAATAATTGGAAACCTAGGCTAGTTGCTGATTGTCCAAATTTGACTACAGGGATGTTGCAATGGTCAGAACTCTGAGAACCAGTTATAAGTACTATTCATTTAATACCATCACCAGTTCAATTGCTTATCACCTGGCTTTTCTTTGGAGTAATAGGTGACAATACCTAACCAATTTTATGTATCTTGAAGCTGCTCTGAAGTAACGTCTCAATAAAATATTGAACTAGTTTAAACATGGCACTTACCAATGAATTAAGGCCTTTCCCTATTTACAGTTGGTCAGAGCATAATTCTGCCCTGGCAGTATGTGGGTTTTTTTTTGTTTTTTGTTTTGCTATGTCTGTGGTGTTATCCTCATCTTGTATTCATTCCACAAGTAGAAACCTATACATGTTCTTAATTGTGTTAAAATTACAATTTCCTATATTTGATGTCATGGAGATATGCTGGGAAAATGTCAGAGTATGACTGTCAACACTGCTAAACTGTGATATGGCTTTATGTGATTGTGGATTATTGTGAAATGTGCAGTCATTGAAATGTGTATGCAATGTATATCTTGTAGCCGATTTAGAAAAGTGTGATTCAATTATGATTTATTTAATAAATCAATGATTAATGCTATGTTTAAAATAGTTCAATGTGGTTGCAGTATAGAATTTGAATACTGGATACTTTGTTATATTCTGTTTTAGACACTGTTATATTATAATCTTATGTTATTCAGCATAATTGACTTACAAGAATATTTCTGGAGGGGGGAAGAGATCGATATAATACATAGATTTGTTTTTTCTTCTTAGGAAACATGATTTTAATGTTAATTAACAGCCTCAAAATTGCCTTGCAGACTTCCGTTTGGGAATGAACTAGAGTTCGGAATGTAAACGCATTTAGTAGAGTATCACTTCCGACTAAAGCGACTTTCGAGTCGGGAGAACCAAATGAGTGGGTGGACTACTCCATCGGTTCTTTTTGCTCCCGCTGTTTTCTCTACCAGGTACAAAAAGTGGGCGGAAAGGAGACAATCGCTTGTCTGTAGCAATCGCCGCGGGAAGATTAAAAGGCAAGCGGCCAACTCCGTGGCCTGCGCTAAACGCACGAAGATAAGGCATTTTAACGTGACCGACCGGCAGGTTTTCTAGGTAAACAAACCCGTGAGGAGCAACGCCCAGGTTAGTCACTGGGGTGAGCGCCGTAGTTGGTCGCCCAGGAAGGAAGAACTGCTTGACTGGGTTAGATCTCTTCTTCCTTTCCGGCTTTCTGGATCCACATCCCTCCCCTTCCCCCTCCCTTTGCGGCCGTCCGCGACTGCAGACGTCACTTGTTATGTCTCCTCCGGCTTGGGCTCTGCTCCGCCGCGGGGAGGCGGCTACGACGACGGGGCACGCGGAAGCCCAGCCAAGTCACCGCCAGCGGTCCCCGCAGAAGTAGGACCGCCGTCTGCCCGTGGAGGGGTAATAAGCGAGGTGCCTCGCCCTGCCCAGTCCAGCTGCCCTTTTCCTTGGCTCTGCTCCCTACCCCCACCGAGGAATGCCCCTCATCCCACTTTCGGATCTTCCCTTTCGAGCGCCAGTCACCGCCCCAATAACCCAGTTGACATCGCTAACGCAAAATCACCCCCTTCGCTGCCGCCGTTCAGAATTCCCTCCCCCCTTAAGCGGTCATCCTTTTTCACCCCTGAAACGCTCCAGCCCTTCTCTTACGGGTGCCGCACGGTAAAGTTCTATTGCACCACCACCACCACCACCACCACCACCCGTTTGTATTTCTGCCTTATCATCAGCTGGTCTGAAAAGAGAGGTGACTCCTTGGCTGCCTTAAACCAGTGCCAGTGTTTCCTCCCAGGTACCTCCAGACAAGGTCTTCTACTCACTATCCATCCAACTGGTTCAGATTCTGTTCCAAATGGGGAGAAAAAGGGAAAGATCCTGACATTAGGGACAAGACCCTAAGTATTCAGAATGCCTGGCTCCCTTTGCTTTCTCCATCAGGACATTCCTCTTTTTCTCTCTCTTGTAGGACTGAGGGACTCTCTTCTGAGAGTCGAAAATCCACACACAAGAAAGATGTGGCTGAAACTGTTTTTCTTGCTTCTTTATTTTTTGGTCTTGTTTATTCTGGCCAGGTTTTTTGAAGCCATTGTGTGGTATGAAACTGGCTTCTTTGCCACTCAGTTGGTCGACCCAGTGGCTCTGAGTTTTAAAAAGCTGAAGACCATTTTGGAATGCAGGGGACTTGGGTACTCAGGGCTTCTGGAAAAGAAAGATGTCAGAGAGCTGGTTGAGAAATCAGGTAAGGAGAGCATCTTCACAAAGGTTTATCTTTCAATATTGCTGCCTCTTCTCCCCCTCCCAAACATTTTTCCTTTATTAAATATACTTGCAGTCATTTTATGATGTGACAAGTGCCTTAAGAGAATAGAAGACATTCAATAAAATTAGTAATGACCTCAGGCTTGAAATGCATTGTCACTCAATACGAATTATTTAAGTGTGTCTCTGTGCAAGAGAGAAGCAGGATAGGAAGCACATAGTGCCAGCAGTGTAAAGGACAGAAATCTTTTCTGAATGTAGGTGAAAATACTCAATAAATACTGCTACAATCTCTTGGAAATAAATACTCAAGTTATCTTTGCAAACAAACTGTTCAAATTTAAGTTAAGTGATACTCAGAAAATGTGTTTAAATGTATTGCTAAGTTCTGCTATTAATTAAATTACAAGGCTTTTCTCAAAAAACAAACTATTGTAATGTACAGGTAGTTCCTGACTTACAACAGTTCATTTAATAGCCGTTCAAAGTTACAGCTGCACTGAAAAAAGTGACTTAGGACCATTTTTTAGTTATGCTCTTTGCTGCATCCCCATGATCGTGATCAAAATTCAGATGCTTGGCAACTGGTTCATATTTATGATGGTCGCAGTGTTCCAGGGTCAAGTGATCCCATTTTGCAATCTTCTGACAAACTGAATGGAAAAACCAGATTCACTTAACAACCAGGTTACTAACTTTTCAGTTACGGTGATTCACTTAACAACTGAGGCAAGAAAGATTGTTAAATGGGGCAAAACTCACTTAACAAATATCTCAAGTAACAATGGAAATTTTGGGCTCAATTGTGCTCATAAGTTGAGGACTATCTGTAATTAATAAAATACAAATCTTTAAAAAGCGAACATTAGTTTGCTTGAATACTTTTGAGCAGTGAGAAGTGTGTTGAAGATACACAGGTGGTCCTCGACTTACAACAGTTCTTTTAGTGATCATTCAAAGTTACAGTGGCATTGAAAAAAGTGACTTACGACCATTGCAGCATTTCCATGGTCACATGATCAAGATTCAACAGGTTCATATTTATGACAGTTGCAGTGTCCCGGTGTTAAGTGATCACTTTTTGCAACCTTCTGCCAAGCAAAGTCTTTGGGGAAGTCAGATTCACTTTAGAACCATGTGACTAACATAACAACCGCAATGATTCATTTAACAACTGTGACAAAAAAGGTCATTAATGGGGAAAAATTCACTTAACGGCTGCCTTACTTGGCATCAGAAATTTTGGGCTCAGTTGTGCTTGTTGAGTCAAAGACTGCCAGGAAACACTTCAAACCAAATACCTTCTCCTTCCAAGTATACTTTCGTGCTTCAAATTTTTATGCAGCTGTAAATATGATAGCATAAATTAATTAATAATTTGTGGGCAACAGCCTTATGCACCATTTCAATAGACCAGGAAATCTTATGAGATGTTTTCACAGAAATTACATATCTCTCTAAGTTGCATAGATTACTATTTTGACTGCCTGCTATTTAATGCTTCATTCAACAATATTAGAAGATTCCTCCTTAAAATAAAACTCTTCATGTCCCACCAACAGCAACACAAAGTGGTCTTACTGTTGTTAAAGATAATTGCACAGACACCCAGTCTTCTCTGAAGGCAGCCAAATTTATATTTAGTTCTAGATCTAAAACAGGGGGGGGGTTTCTTCTCTTCACAAGTCTTGCTGTACAAATAGTGTGCAACACTGCACTTCATTCATGATTTTGGAGATGATACAGTTGGAGATAGGATCTACCCAGTTCACACACTGACCACTTAGGCTGTAGCAGGTACATCCTTTCCCTCTGGTCATTACAAGTCCCTTTTGATTTGAGCTGCTAGAGAGACACACAAAAAGTTAAAAAAAAAAGTGAATAAACTTGTGTAAAATTTTCCACAAAGGCAGACTAAAGTTTGACAGATGGACACTTAGCCATCTGCCACTAAGCCATCTTCTCCCCAGTTTCATTCCTTGTTAAAAAACATGACTAGTGAATATTTTTCTTGAGGCCCCTGATGTTTGATAGCAGGACACATGAATCCTTTAGGGAACTCCTTCAAATGCTTTCTTTAACTTTTTCACATTAAAACTATGAGGACAGTACCACTCCCTAAGTATGAGATTAGGATTTATTTCCTCCGAACTAGAAGAAAATAATTTACAAGAATACAATTATGAGGAACAACCATTGGTCCCATCTAGCTCAGAGTTGAGTAACTATATCTGGGGATATAGTTTTTATATATATCTGGGGATATAGTTTTTATATATAGTATTTTTATTACTGTACATTTTGGCATGTAATCAAGAGCCACAGTGAGTTGTTAGTGATGAAATAAGAACACACTAAGGGAACAAATTTCTGTCAGATTCTTACTTGAAAATATGCATGGTTGAACTTTGGCTCTCTTATTACATGTATTCTATCACTTTATTGAGATATGTTTTCAATCCATGTTTTATATTTTGATTCTGATTATAATAATAGCAATAGCACTTAGACTTACATACTGCTTCATAGTCTTTTACAGCCCTCTCTAAGCAGTTTACAGAGTCAGTATATTTTCCCCAACAATCTGGGTCCTCACTTTACCGACTTCGGACGGATGGAAGGCTGAGTCAACTTTGAGCCGGTGAGATTTGAATTGCCAAACTGCTGGCAATCAGTCAGCAGAATTAGCCTGCAATACTCCATTCTAACCATTGCGCCACCATGGCTCTTAATTATTTATTGTATTAATATATATTAATAATTCTAATTATATCTATCATATCCCATATTTCTAAAGAATTCACATTCACAAATATGTAAAGACTACATAACTAGTTCTTTACGTAAACAAATACCATAGAATGGTATTTTATGGTAACACATGTTTATGCAATTTAGTGCATGGAATATTTTTATTTATTATATGTACATGTATTATGCTTTTCAGCTATAATTAGAGTTCAGTTTAGATACATATTATTAAGGAATGAAAAGCCTTACAATCAGCCTACCTATTGTCAAATGCATTTTGTGTGGCTATGATCTTGTGGGCTAAAACAGGAAAAACAACTAAAAAGATTTTAAATAATGGTACATGGACAGTATAGTAGAAGTTTAAAGAGAAATATTTGAAAATGCGATAATGCACCATGCACTCATTTTTCTGCCAACTGAATACCAGTATTTCCAGCTTGACTACAGTGAAGTTCATTTGATTGGCTTGCATCCAATCCAATGCACATCACATATCAATTCATTCTGTCCAATTTTCACCTACATCTGCTAAAAGGAGAAGTTGAATATAGGTTTTCTGTAATCTGTAAATTATGTATATATGAAAATAAAATTGGCCTAAATGCACACCCATCTGCTCTTACTATATGCAGCACAAAATCCTCACTATGCAATGTGAAAGTCTAGATATCATTAGCCTTTGATGGTTGTCATGAAAACATAAAAACAATTTGGCACAGATAGTGACTCCTTTCTAGGACAATAGCATTTTGGAACCAGGCCCCAAATCAGCAAGAAAATTTACATAGACCAGGGATCACCAACCTTTTGGACCTCAGAGACAACCAAACTCATAATTTTAGATCCCAGGGACCAGTAACTGGTTTTGTGGGCATGTCCTAATTTGTGGGTGTGGCTTGGTGGTCATGTGACTGGCTGGGCATGGCTTGTCTGTAAATATTATAAATATTTATATAAATATTGATTCCTTTTATGAAAAAGAGCAACTTTTACCCCAAATCAGGCAAAGCAGGCAGGCAGATTGAGTTGCTCACAGAATCACAGTTTCATTCAGAGATCTATCTATCTGCCATTGGATAGGTCAGTCTGTCACATAAAATTTGCTTGCAAGCAAACTCACAAAATTAACTCACAACACACCATGTATGTAAATATTGATTTTTTTATTTAAAAAGGCAACTTTTATCCAAAATCAGGCAAAGCAGGCAGATTGAGTTGCTCACAGAATCATTGAGTGATCTATCTATCTGCCATCGGCTAGCTCAGTCTCTCAAATTTGCTTACGAGTCTGCACTGAATTTGTTTACAAGCAAACCTTCAGTCCTAAGGGAGGTTCGGCTGTGCTTAGCTAGAAAGCAAGAAATCCAACTATTTCCTGCTTCCTAGCTAATCTAAATCTCACAGCACAGCAGAACAGTTGATGGTCGGAAAAAGGAAAAATAGCAACTTAGCAGACAAGTTTGCCAGGTAAGGAGTGAGTGGGCAGGAAGGGTTCCTGAGCCATGTGGGCTGAGCACCCTTGTGTTTCTGTGCAGCCTGGATTAATTGCTTTGGTGGGGTGCTCTGGGGGTGAGATTTCTCTGTGGCCCACCAAAATTTTCTCAGCAGCCCACCAGTTGGCGACCGCTGACATTGACTACAAACTAAATATTGTGTTATTATCATGTATATTCTGTTATTTCAAGAGTCATTGATCTGATACATAACTTCAAATCTAAGAACCATTGAAAATGAAATAAAGTACCAATAGATTATAGCACATCATATTTGGTATACAAAGTCTATTTCCTTTGTTCATCCAGATTTTTGTGATATAAAATTAGGTCATCCTGGATCAATTCTAGGTTGAAGTTGACTTTAGTGGCTTCTAATTTATAAGCAATACTCAAGAGTTCCTATTAAGACTGTAGTTATGCTTCTTTGAAAGAGGAATTAAGAAGAAAGAAAACCTAATTCATCTTTATTCCTTTGGTTCCCTACTACCTTGCTGTATGTGTTCCTCTGTAAAATAGTGCCTTGCCACCATTCTCTCCATTTTGATCTCTGAACATGCAAAGACAGAATCCTTTGGAGAGAATTAACCTACTATATAGACACTCTAAGATTAGCAAAGAGTTGGGCTGCAACTCATAACACATTTACTTTAAAATAAGATTTGTTGAATTTAGTGGGACTTTTGAATGCAGCATGATAGTAATGTATCTGTTTGAAAATGAAAAGCAATGCTAAAATTAATGCACTGAGCTGTATAAGAAACTGATCAAAGTTTATAGAGAAATGTGGAAATTGAATCATGTTTATAATTTGAAAATTAAAGCACCTTTGTTGGAATTGTTAAGGTATTGGTTAGGACAGTAACCAAAAATAAATAATTTAAATAACTTTTAGATGTAAAAATGATATCCTAGAGAGAGAATTAACATTAATATTTGAAAGCCGATACAAGTAGACCAGATATTCTTATATTGCCATAATATGCATATATTTTGTTATATACAAGTAAGATTAGTAGATGACTCATGTCCAGTTAAAGGTAAGATTGGCCTTTAAACAAATAAATGGTTCAAGGAAGATCTCGATAATTCTGTATATGTAAAGTTAGGAATGGATTGTTCCATGTTAATCATTATGTTTCCAGACTAATAGCCTTTATATTTAGTTGTGTTTGTTGATTGTACCCAGATTCATCTGGAGTCAGATGGTCTTATAAATATGATTTATGAATGAATATAAAAATAATGAAATAGGCCAGATCAGATATTTCAATCAAGATTTTTTATTACACTTCACAAATTATATAACATTTTTGAAATGATTTATAAAAAATTAAAGTTATCTTGCAGATATTATTCTAATCTAATAAGCATAATTTAGTTTAGATCCTAGTTTAATAATTTTATGTAGTCTGGACTTTGCCATGTTGCAAAAATAAAATGAACCATTTATTGCAATAAGACAATTTAACAATTTTTATACATTTTTTGACTATTGCCATTCATATTCCAGTTTTATCTAAACTTAAAAATAGCCTAGAATAGCCTAGAATAGATATACTGGGCGGAATAATTTTGTATGGTATACTTAGTTCTGTCTTTAATATATGTTATGCAATGAAATTTATAGCCATGTATAATAATAGTGAATTCAAGCCTCTGTAAATACTGTCTACAATAGAAAGTTTTTGCTAGGCTTTGGGAAATTTCAAGGTCTGTATAAGTAGAAAAATGTATTTTTAAAAGCACTGAAATAGATGTCACATAAATATTAAATAGTAAGAAGGGGTGAAAAGCCGCAGGAAAGAAGAATTAAAGGAAGTATCCCAAATCAGAGAATTCCCTATTGCATAATACAGTAATTCTTAATTACAACACCCCTATTTCTGATGTTAAGACTGTGGGTATGATTGCTGAGTATATACCCAGATGAAGAAGTTATTAGAAGAACAAAATTCCACAAAGCATTGGGGGGGGGGGGGCGAAATCACAATAGAAAATCCCAAAACTATCTAATTATCAGAGGCTGCAGAATGCTGAGTAACTGAGAGAGGCAGGAGGACTGATACAAGTGGATAGAATTTGGAACACTTTTGTTCACAGAGTAAACTTTTGATTTCCGGTGTCCTTTGTTATTATTTTATTTACTATTATAAAGAAGGTTAAAAGCCTTAAATTGTAGAAAATGCAAGCATGTTGCATTACCTTTTAATTACACAAAAGGAAAGTATAACTCTTCCCTGACATCAGAATAGCCTTAAATCTAATGCTTTCCTTTGAATATTTTTGAGATACATATGGGAGATTTCCTCTTTTCTAAAATATTCAGGTGGCAGTTTTAGAAGGTGAGCTGCTGATGTAATTATTACAGAAAACATATTTGCTATAATTAACTGCCTTTGTGGATAATTTACCTAGTATTTAATATTTATTGGATAATTCCTCAATTTATATTTAAATGAGGAAGGAAAGTATGTTTGTAAGGACTCATATTCATGAAATAATACATACTGTTAAAGCTCAGTTTACTGTTTTCTTGCTCTATAATATTTGCAATGTAGATTGTTTTATTTCCTCTCTTCTATCAATATAAAGTTCAAGCTAATATAGGATTTTTCACATGGTGAAACAGAAATGCAGATCAGATTTTAGAGAATGATTCAATGATGCAGAATGTTAAAATTCTTGGACTTGTTTTAACAGTTTTATTACTTTGCACACATTGAAAGGATATATATATATATTACTTCTAGATGAGAGCTTTACTATAAAATTATCATGCCTTATTTAATTTTAATTTTTTCTAAATAATTAAAAAGGATCAAGGTATGTAATTCACAACCTGTTCCCATCACCATCATCATCTAAAGCTTTTTGCAGGTCATCAAGTAAGCAAAAACCTTTAATACAGCCTATCTAATAGGAGTTTAATGTGCCTTTAAAATTTATCTAAAGTAGTTGAAATTGCATTTATAATCTGCTCACTCATAAATGCATTGTACTCATCACAATACATTTATTGTTGTAGGGGCCTCCCAGTAGAGATGATATTACATTACTTGTGCTGCCAAGCCATGGACCATCTACAGTACTCTCATGAATCACCAGTAGTCCATAGACTATAAACTGGGAACCATTTCTCCAGATGCTGTCCTCTATTAATAAACTTCTTGCCAAGAGAAAGATGGAATAGCTACATAATGCATTGTGATAGATGAAATTAAAAGCCCTCTATCTGGAAAAACTCATAGGCTCAAGTGATCATGTAACTGACACGTTCACTACATATTTGTTCATTTAACAAATAGTGGAATGACAAGGCATAACTATCTTCTTAACGAGCAAAGAGCTGCTGTGAGGCTTTTTCTTACTTTTTCTTACTTGAAGTTTAATATTTATATTCACATGTTCTGTGGCCTAATGCACTTCATCTATGTCATTTGGTGCTGTCCTTTAGGTTTAGGAAGGCTTTAAAAACCCGCTACAGCATTTGTGTTTTAAGTGTTTCCCTGGCATACTTGCTTTAACATTTTTGTTATATGTAAATATTTTGAATCTCTGTAAGTTGAAATCAAATTAATAGACAACAGTAAAATATTTTCATTTAAATTAATTTTATACTGTATTAGAGATGGATGGGATTAAGGCCAAAAGAAGGTAGTTTAAGCCACCCACAAAATTCATGTCTAGATTGACATTTGAATGTGGAACTCTCATATTTTGCTACTATGCCATGCTACCCTGTAAGATTTGGGGTTATTTCATGGAAAACAAAATGAAGGTTGATTTATTTATTTAGTTTACATATTGCCAAATTTAAACAACTTGGTACAATTTACAATGGAATAGAATCAAGAATCATAATACAATAACACTTTTAAAATGCAATACTGTAAAAATATAGGCAGCAATTATATGGAGTGGTGCCAGTCTTTGGGAAAAGATTCTTTAATAGTGGGCTTCGCCACATAAATCTCTGCCTCCAGACCATGTCCTATTTCATTTCCAGTATGTGGGGAACTCAGCATTGCTCAGCGAGGAAAAAATCAAAGAAAAGCGCACAGGATAGGAAGAACTAAACCATGTATTTATTAAAGGTGATATTCTGGAAAATTGGTCTCTCATTCTGTGAAGAGCTAAACATTGATTAATATTTTCTGGAACATTGATTTTAACCTTACTGCCCATAAAGTTTTGGATTTTTCTTTACTAAAATTCTATAATAATAATAATATAAATTATTGTATGTATGAAGTAATTATCATCTAGATAACATAAAAAGAGACAACATATTACATCGTGACAGGTACTAATTCACTAGAATTTCTTTATTGTATAGCAAGGTGTCATGGGGAGTATCCCTCAACCCAATTGACCAGTGGAGACACACAATCTTCTTGAGCCAAGTTTTTTCAGCTGTAGTTGGGAAATAATACAAAGTTCTGCCCACTAAGAGAAGGATGAGGCAACGTTTATTTAGTGATCTTGTTTACAGGAAAAAGATAGTATTTCTTAGCAAGAGGCTCACCCAAACCCATAATTTTAGTCTTTAGTTTATTTTGTCAGCAAGCTTGATGCCTAGCCAGCACTATAGAGGGAGCCAGTACTTCCTTCCAGTAATACTTGATCCTGGAGTTTGCAGTTAGTAAGCTGCTTGAGTTTTTATAGCTTCAAGCATTTGGGTAAACATTGAAGCATCTCTAAGCCATTTTGTTAGGCCAAGCTTTTTCATTATTTCTTTTTTCCTTCAGGTGTTTCTCACAAACCCATAATTTGCTCAATCCCTTCCCATCCTTTCCACCTAAGTTTCAAGGTATTTAGTAATTGCTTCAGGGGTGGGTGGGTGCGGTAGGTTCTATCTGGAATAGATAGATATGTTAAGACCACCTGTTCTTAAATATGGGTATGCTCTCTTCATCTGAATGAATGAAACAGAACTATCCCTATCCCGGGGATTAATTTTTTAAGTAAAATGACTCCAATTTCATGTCTAAATCAGATTAACTAACCAGATGTTTTGAAGTACAGTGTGCTAGTACAAACCCCTATGGACAATTATATAAATTTATTAAATCAATAAATTTGATCTATCCAGATTAGGGACAAAGACATGTGTAAGCCCCTCTCCCAACCTGAATCTTACTGCCTTGACTTATGTTGGAAGACATTAATTTTACAGAGTAATAAAATAATTAAGAGTCATCAGATATCTGCAGGTCATTAGTTCCACTATAATTCCAAATAAGATATGTACAAATATGTGTGTATAGTTTTTCCCCAGTTCTTTTAAAATATAATTTATAATCTTGATTTACTTTTTATGACATTGTCCTTTTGATTAATATGACCATTAGATTTACTGTAACTGGTATTTCTTTTTGTTTCATTTTTCAGGAGACCTTATGGAAGGTGAACTTTATTCTGCTCTCAAGGAAGAGGAAGCCTCTGAGTCTGTTTCCAGTACAAACTTCAGTGGTGAAATGCATTTTTATGAGTTGGTAGAAGATACAAAAGATGGCATCTGGCTAGTACAGGTATTGCATGTTCATTTTGAGTAAGTTTATAGTGCTCTGAAAATGGTGAATTGCATCTCAATGTCTTGTAAATTGATATTAATTCAAGGCATTGGGATAATGTTTCCCATTATTCCATTTTTGTAGGATGTATATTTAACTCAAGTTATTTTGTAAGAATGTTAGTTTGCACAAACATTGATAGTATTAAAACTATTCAGGTCATGAGGAATGTGAACACAATTGAAGGTTCCACAATACTGCTTAATAATTCTTTACTCATATTGGTGGGGGAAAGTACTGGCAAGCCAGAGAAGCCTCTTGGTTAGATTAGGAAGTTGAAAAAAAGAATAATATAAGAATGTCAGTTATAAATGATTGCCAACAAAGCAACATTGACATGTTCATTTAATCACTTAAATGATTAAAGGACTTAAGCTTGATTTTAAAGCAGGGATTAATAGAAAATTCTAAATATGGAGAGATATAAGATACTGCGACAGCCCAGGTTCTGTTCAGAAAAAAAAAAATCACAGCCAAGGGGTGACATTCATAGAAGATTCCAGTGACAATTACTGCTCTTCCAGTTATCCTTCCCTATGTTGACATCCAGATTATTCTGCTTAAATAAACAAGAGCTTTTCCAAACAATTTGAATTGGAATCTATAATTTTCAACTTACTGTGTTTCCCTGATAATATGACCTACCCCCAAAATAAGCCATATCCTATTTTATGCATGTGCCTAATACAAGCCCTCCCTCAAAAGTGAAGGGGGAGGTGGGCATGGCCAGCATAGGAGGCGGCGAGCACACATAGGTTGATGGTGTCTGGCAGCAGCTTCAGCCCACGCAGCACAGGTGAGTTGAGTACCTGTGGAAACAGCAGATAGAAGCAGAGATCTGGGGGGAGGGAGGTGACCCAGATATGCCATGCAGGCTGCGGGAAAGCCAAGTGGCGGTGGGCCGGAGCGGTGGCCAGCCACAGGAAACTCATCTTCACTTGTCTTGGCTTGTCTACAGTCTGCATAATGCACCGGGACTGCCTGCCTTCCACTCTGTGCCTTCCATTGTGTGCAGCTCCAGAGTGCGCCAACTAAGAGACCGCTGGGCTGTAGCTGCTTGCTAGCTCTTGTGTGTAAGCTGGGAGACGGGGTGCCCAGATGAGCTGATCATCCTGAAATCATGTTTCCCTGAAAATAAGCTCTACTGCTTATTTGGGGACCCAAAAGAAAATAAGACCAGGTCTTATTTTCAGAGAAGCGTGTTATTAATTTGAGCAATAGGGCAGAGAAGGCATGCTTGCAGGTACCATCAACAATGGATCTATATTTGGGGGGGTCCTAAGAGATGTGCTTTCTCTGCCATAGTGCCCACCTTATGGAACATTCATTTCCCATAAAATTAGATTAGTTCTATCCCTTTTGACATTCCAGAAGCCCTTCAACACCTTCATCAGATAATAGGGTCTGTCTGAGGCAGTGGCACAGTATCCAGAATTACAGAAAGTATATTTCCAGATCCAGGTGGTCCAAAAACTATTCCATCTTGCCAGAATTGAGATGAAATCTGATGTTCCCCATCAAAATTCCAAAATAGATTACATGTCCTGACACTGTTAATTATAATGGTAATTCTTCATGACTGGCAATCAATTTTCATATAAAAGAAGACATGTTTTGTCTTTAACTTGAAAATACTGCACTGTAATTGTTCATTCTTTAACTAGGTTATATGTATGAAGACTGTACAAAGCATATGAAAAATTAACTTAATAAGATCAATTAACATCACTCTTCAAAGTATTAAAGCTGACCATTCTTTGCAAGATTTAAAAGCAGAATCTACCTGTCTTTACATATATGAAAATGTACCCATAAAACTAGTCTTATCTGATCCTTCATATAATCCTGTATGATCCCATATAATTTTTACAAACTATACTATGGTGTTATTTATGGATAGTTATATTTTAAAATAATAATATTGACATGAAAAATAATTTAATATTTTATAAATAGAATTTTTAAAGTCTTACATGATTCATAACATGTTTTGTGTAGGACAAAAATGTCTTGACCAGGAAAATAGGACCTTGGAGTTATAATGGATGGTTCAAGAAAAAATATCAGTCACAGGATATAAAAAAAACCTGTGCAATTCCAGTAACTATATTTTTAAGAAGTAATTGTAGAAGTTAAAAATATGTAGACAAGATTCACCATAGACTCAATGGCATGCAATTAGTTTATATAGCTTAGGACATCTATTTAGACAGCTTTAAAAAGTAATCCAATCCACATAAGAGAATATAAAATATAGAATATAAAAAAGACTTAACAGAAAAAAATTACAAGACTTACTAAGTGTTGGTGTCATTTGAGGTTAGAGAGGATGGAAGAAGATTTAACTGGGAGTAGTTTTGAAATGTTGGCAAATTCCACCAGCCATATTTTTAAAAAATGGTCTACTCAAATGACTTACAGTTTATAATTTTTGTAAGATATTGTCAAAAAAATATTTTAGAAATTAAACTATTACTGATTCAAGTTATCAACATCTTAAAGTCAACAATCTTGTCTAAATCTTCGGGCTATAAATAATTTAGGTGAAAATCCAGAAGAGCTTCACTTTTTAACCTGTGTAACAAGAATACTGTAACCAAAAAAATTGCATACAAAAAGCTTATGGTTTAAAGTAGTAAAGTGCTCTTGCCATTTAATAAATAATAGATTTCTTTTGGAAAATTTCACTCAGTACAATGGTCAAAGTACTATGCGTCATTCAGATAATGGCAATCAGTTGGACTGTCAATTAGTACCCTAAGTATCCCTTAGAATGGAGGCAGAAAAAGACAAGTAATACTTATTTATTTTGTTTAAAAATTGTGCAGTATTCTCATACAAACCATACAACTCTCTTCTTAAAATGTGAATGTTGCCATTTTTGACCATCTATTTGGTTGTATCCTATGGTAATACATATTCTTAATTTTTGTTTGACCAATTTTTCCCTCCGGTGATTATCTGTCCTGCACCACATGGTTTTCTTTCTCTCACATGCATCCCATGCTTTCTTGCTTCCTCCTTCTTGCCATATGTATGTTTTTAAAGAAATAAAAAATTGTATAATTGAAACCTGACAATCGGCATGTTGGATTTCAGTGGTTATAAACTTGAGGCATTTTTGATAAGGGGCTGCTTGAGAGCCACACTCTGGCTATATTGTTATAAAGTACACAGTTCAGTCACTTGTTTGGTGAGATGGACAGCCATATAAATTTGAAAATTAAATAAAATGAAAAACGGTTCTATGAGTGTAAGTGTAAGATAGAGTTAGAAAAATAGGGCAGGAGAGAAGGTTTTCTCTCATACAAAGTGTTAGAATACAAGGTCATCCATTGTAACAAATGCAGGAAAATTCAAGCCTGATACTTTTAAATATAGCACATTGTGGAATTTGTTGCCACAGATGGTACAGGTAGCCCGCAGGTTACAATGGCAATTAGGACTGGTTTCCCCGTGCTAAGGTCAAAAAGCACAATGTCATATGGCCTCAACATTTATCGACAGCAGTCCTGCTACTATCATAACCCCAAGATCATTAAGTAGGAAGAGGCAGGACAAGGAGCGGAGGGAAGTACGTGGGTACTGCAGGTATATGCAGAGGATATTGTAGGCAGATGGAACAGATCACGCAAAGGCCACAGGCTTGTCTTATGGAGAACGAAGTGGGTTAATGGGGCCTCCAGAAAGTGCTATGGAGCATAACAGCAAGATTATGTTTTAAGTGGCCAGTAAATCAGATGGCTGTTTCCTGTTTTCTTAGTGGACTACTGGGAAGCAACTATGGAAGGACCTATCCTCCACTCACCTTCGTCCAAGCTAGTGAACTTTTCAAATATTCATATTTGACCACTTTATGACGTGTTACTAGTCTAGATGTGCCTGTGTTCTGATCCAGCTGATCTCTTGTTTTCTTATGAAAACCTGCATCACCACTTTTAAGGAAACTTGAGTTTTATTTCTGTTAAAATGTTCACTTGTATGCTTCGGTATTCATTGCAGCAGTCATTTTATATATACAAACTGGGTTTGGAGCTTTTCCTTGAATTACCCAAACCTAATACTCTCCACATAGGTATACCTTGATGTCTGTCTGTCTGTCTGTCTGTCTGTCTGTCTGTCTGTCTCTCTCTCTCTCTCTCTCTCTCTCTTTGAAAGAGAACTATCTTGATACAGATATATTTATTTAAAATTGGATAAAAAATGAAAACATGAATCCAGATGTGCCAAAATACTTGAAGCATAGTTGTAATCTCTGGTCCATCTTAATTAGAGTTTTCAAAGAAAATACTTTGGTTATATTGTTAACTTGCTACTTTTAGGTTCTGTTATATCTTTTGATTATAGTAGGAGTCCTGGATTCATTATTTGGATCTCTAAAATATCTGCTTTCTGCATTTACAATGCAGAAGAAACTGCTTTGCCTTGTTAGAAACCTGACTGGAAGGCAAAGCCTCCCTTCCCCCACCCTCTGCATTGCCCTTTTATAACATTTAACCTTTCATTGTCTGTTCTCCATCTCAGTGCTCTTTGTTTCTCCCCCTTCCTTTTAAAACTTTTTTTAATGAGGAAATACGGAAACTGTAAAACACAAACTGTGGCCCTTTGTCCTGTTTTGAGTTAAACAAACTATGCAAAAAGGCAGAAGATGAGGGAAATGTTGCTTTGCCAAGGTCGGTTTGCAAACAGCTACTCCATATGGCCCAGTAAGAACAGCCTATAATTCTGAATTCTGCAGATCTCCGGAATGCAAACAAGGCATTGTGAGGGGTGTAACAGGGAGGCAAAGGAGGCCGTCTCCCAGGTATCTGGCAGGGCAAAGATGGGAGGAGGGAAGAGATAGGTGGGCATGCATCAGTGTCTCTACAAAGTTATGGAGCCATCCGGTCATTTGAAAGTGCGAATGACACGATAACTGTTGTAAACTTATCTTTGAATCATAGTCGTATATGGCTTTTGGAAGGCAGGTTGTAATTTTGAAGGGTCACTAAATAATCTGTTGTACCTCAAGGATTATCTGTAATTTTTAATATTTTAAAGGTTTTTATTTAGTTTAAAGATTATTTTGCTAATTGGCTATGCACAATATTTTTAGAAAACGAGAAGTGTATAAAATTTTCAAAATCTTGGCAAATTTTAAAGGCAAATATGCTTAAATATTACTAAATCGGACAAACTTCCAGAATACACTAAGCTGGCCTTTTATATAATCTTTATAGCATTTTATAGATTATACTGAGAATCAGATTTAATTCCTTCATTATAGGAATGACAAATTATGATATTACAGTATATGCCAGTATGTAAAATAACCTCATACATGAAGTTAGTGCATAACTTACTCCCACACTTGAGGTTTGGATTTCATAAGAAAAAGGACCTAAATTTTTAAATTGTAATTATTTTTGTTATATAGTTATCACAACTAATCTAAAATTTTATTTTTCTAATAGTCAAATATATCAGCACACATGTAGTTCTTATAACTACAACTGAGCCCAAAATTTCTGCTGCTACGCAAGACAGTTGTTAAGTAAATTTTGCCCCATTTAATGACCTTTTTTGCTGCAGTTGTTAAATGAATTACTACAATTGTTAAGTTAGTAACATAGTTGTTTAAGTGAATCTGACTTCCCCATTGACTTTGCTACTCAGAAAGTTGCTTGTCCTTGGAAGCCTGCAACTATCATAAGTATATGCCAATCATCTACAATTTGATCACATGACTATGAGGATGCTGCAGTGGTCATAAATGTGAAAAACAGTCATAAAACATTTTTTTCAATGCAACTGTAACTTCCAACGATCATTAAACCACGGGTGTCAAACTTGCTGTGTCACATTGCTGTGTGATATATAACAATGTTTTTCCCTTTGCGGAGCTGGGGTGGGCATAGCCTGTGCATGAGCCATCCAGCCTGAGGGTTGCCAGTTTGACACTCCTGAATTAAACAAACCGTTTAAGTTGAGGACTACTTGTAGTTATATTTGTTTCAGACCAATTTGGTACATAAGCATAAAAGTAACATGAAACAGTGTCTACTTCATTTTAATTTTCTCTTTATTCTTCAGTTATTTGCATTTTGCAAGTTCTATGGATCTTCCTTTTTTTCTTTCATTTTTTTTAAATAAACAAAGGAATCTTGATTTTTTATTTTGAAAGTGCTAGTACATTTGATTATTAATAGGTGAGTAGTTTGGTTTTGCTTCTGAATCACATGCAAAATGGTCTTTTGAGATACTTCAGATTTTGAAATTTGTATTCTTATTCTTGTCAGGATCCTTGAGCTAAACAAGGGATTCATACTTAAACCAATTGCTTTCTAATGGTTATTTTAACAATTTTGAGACATCATATTTTGAGCTTTATTTACCACTTGACAGTGTATAAAATCGAAATATTCACTAGGGAGTAAGGCATGGATGCTTTAGCAATCTCGAAAATACATGCTAATTTAACTTCTTAAAAGTGATGCAGCAATGTAATAAAAATCAATAATTCAATTCTATATGGTATTGAAAGTAAAAGTAGTAATTATATATTCCAAAAGTAGAATTAAATATTGCCATATTCAAATTTAATGGAACAATGGGTCCAGATATTTAAAAATGTGAAGTATACTAATATTTTAAATATGAAATAAATTCATCCAAATATTTTTGTTTATTGGATATTTCAAAGTTTGTTTAAAAATTCATGGATTTTAAATTTTTTGATGTGAGTGACGTAAGAAATTAAAAATTCTTTAACTCATATGATGTGATCCTTTTCTGTTATAGTTTAACTTTGACTATATATTATATAGTTTTAGGAAGAATATAATTATAGGACATCAGTGTGATATTGAATTATATTCCTAAAATATGGAATTTGTCATTTCATAAAGAGCTTTGGATCCATTAAGCTTAGGATATGGCACAGAGGATAATTTTACATAATTAGAAGAAAGTTTATCATTTTTTAAAGTCCCATGTTCTAAAAATGAGAAGATAACATAGTATGCCTAGTATTCTATTGTCTAGATTTAATGACCAACATAATTTCAAATTATTTTGTACAGATTTTTTATGGTTTTGTGTGGATTTTTTCCTGTTAATTGGGTGGTTATTGTGCTTATCTTAATCATTATCAGGTTCTTACAGGGATTTTTTCCTCCCTGGCATATAATTTTTTTTTTTTAGTATGTACAACTTTTTTGGGATATTTCACTATTTTAAAAACTTTCCATTTACCATCAAAATTCAATAATATATTATCTATATAAGTGTATGCAATGAAAAATACTGATATAATTCAGATTTATGATTAATATAAACTTTATATTTGGTAAACAGTTTAGTTGAAAGGTGGAACAATTGATAATGCTTTTTTAAGATAGACTATTACAAAACATGTAGAATCTTTGACCAGTTATATATTTAAGTTTTCTTTTCTTTTTTTAATACAGGTCATAGCAAATGACAGGACCCCTTTAATGGGAAAAGTCCACTGGGAGAAAATGGTGAAGAAAGTATCAAGGTTTGGTATACGTACAGGCACTTTTAATTGTTCCAGTGACCCCAGGTATGTTCTCTGAAATATTGTAGCCAAATAGAAGAAAAATTAATGGGAAAGGATTGTTTGGTGATTAATAATAGGCATCTACATTTTACTAGTATCCAATTTTGGAAATTAAATTTCTCCAGGTTGCAGTATTAACTTTTATTATGAATTAAGCAAACTACCATTTATCTTTGAAACTATTCTGTGCTTCAAAATATTGACTAAGTAACTTGGCTTTCAACAAGGATTCTGATTTTTTCCAAATCAAAATACATTAAGGATTATTTGGCATATTGTCCTTTATGTGTGTATTACATACATCATTATTCCAGACATGAAAATGTCCCAGGATTAAAGATATGACCTTCTAAGAGATTGTGGAAGAAATCCAAAATAGCAAGAATGGATGACAGAGTTCCTTGCTATTTCTTTATGCATGCACAGTTACTACATTTTGGAATGGTCTCTGAGAGAGGAAGGGTTATTTTTCAGTTATGGGGATATTATCAATTGCAGCTCTGAATTATATAAAAAAAGCAATGCTCATCTGTCATGCCACTAATTTAGTTGAGCATTAATCAACTCTTAGAAGAAAACAAACATTACTTCATGGCTCATGGACCATGATTCCCTCATTTAACCTTCTTTGATCAATTAATCCACTTTCTCCAATTCATTTTCTTTTGAAAAACTTTGAATGTACAATCGTTTTGCACCCAATTCAGGCACCATAATGTATTTTCTGTGCTCTTCCAAAATGTTGCTCTCATCCCAGTTATGGCTCACATCATTTGTTCAGTGTCTCTATTCATACTTTTCTATAGCTGAGTACATTTGGAGTTGGTTGATTATATTCATCTTCAGTTTCTTTTTAGGAAACTACCTACCAAAGTAACCTTTTTAGTTTAAATATCTTGTTTTTGATGGCTGCTGCTACCTTCCATTCTTCCATTGCTGTAGTCCCTTTACTGCACTTCATTGTAACCATATCTTCCAGTTTCCCTATTTGAATTAGAATTCTTTTTTTTAATTCTTTTATTGGCCAAGTGCGATTAGACACACAAAAAATTTGTCTTGGTGCACATGCTCTCAGAAAAGATACATGAGTCAAGAGTCATAAGGTGCAACACTGAATAATAGTCATAGGGTACAATAAGCAGTCAAATCATACTAGGAAACTGTCAATATAAATCATAAGAATACAAGTGACAGTTACAGTCCTACAGTCACAAGTGGGATAAGGAGTGATGAGAAGATTAATAGTAATAGTAGTGCAGACTTTGTAAATAGTTGGACAGTGTGAGGGAATTATTTGTTTAGCAGAGTGATGGCTTTTGGGAAAAACTGTTGTGTCTAGTTATTCTGGTGTGCAGTGCTCTATAGCTCCATTTTGAGGGAAGGAGTTGAAATAGTTTATGTCTGGGATGTGAGGGGTCTGTAAATATTTTCACAGCCCTCTTTGATTCGTGCAGTATACAGGTCCTCAACTGAAAGCAGGTTGGTAAGTAATTGTTTTTTCTGCAATCCTAATTATCCTCTGAAGTCTGTGTCTGTCCTGTTGGGTCGCAGAACCAAACCAGACAGTTAATAGAGGTGCAGATGATAGACTCACTATTTCTTGCTGTGCACTTTCATTTCCTCTTCTCTCTTCTCCTCCTCCTATTGTCTTTATCAACTCCCTGATACTCCCTTAATGCCTTGTTCCAAATCCTTGTTGCCATGTCTTCTACTGTTATTTCTCATATCACCTTTACTTTTCTCTTAACTACTTTCAGATCTGCTTTACTGTATTCAATCATGCTGTTCTCAATAATATTTTAAACCATAATTTAACTAATCATCCTTCCCTAGTAATTCTCCAATTTCTTTCAGTCCATTTTCCAAAGGTATCTAAACTTTACTTCAGTTCCATCACTCTGCCACAGACCATACCCCAAAGTGTAGCCCAGCTTGTCCTTTCATACCTTAAAAATTAATATAAAATAGAAAACTGACAGGAACCCATTTGCAGAACCAAACTTAGTTTCTATATTTAGGATATATTTCGCTTTTTAAAACAGCTCTAATAAGGTAATTTTGTTTTGAAAATAGGCATTTGTTAATTCTACAATTCTATTTCTTCTTATTTCATAGCAAAACTACTCATACTCAAATTAAGTGAAATCAAGAATTCTGTGATCAATTTTTGTGGGGTTTTTCAAAGTTCTGTTGAAATGACTATTAATGGGGGCCTGTTTATATTAGAAATGTTAAATCTGCAGATTAATCTACCATTAATCTACCTTATAAGAAGTGTTTTTAAATACTATTTAATTTAACTGGATGTTTTCTTTGTAGATACTGCAGAAGAAGAGGTTGGGTAAGGTCTACATTAATTATGTCAGTTCCACAAACAAGTACATCCAAAGGGAAAGTAATGCTTAAAGAATATAGTGGACGTAAAATTGAAACGGAACATATTTTCAAATGGATAACAGCCCATGCTGCTTCTCGAATCAAAACAATATTCAAATCAGAACATTTGAAAGAAGAATGGAATAAAAGTTACCAGTATAGAGTGAAAATATATTTGTTTGCTAAATTAGACCAGCCTCCAGCTTTCTTTTCTGCACTAAGTGTGAAATTTACTGGCAGAGTTGAGTTTATTTTTGTGAATGTAGAAAACTGGGACAACAAGAGTCACATTGCAGAAATGGGCATCTATAAGACACCATCTTATATTCTTAGAACTCCTGAAGGTATTTACAGGTATGGAAATAATACTGGTGAATTTATATCCCTTCATGCTATGGACTCCTTCTTGCGATCTTTACAACCTGAAGTTAATGATTTATTTGTTTTAAGTTTAGTTTTAGTTAATTTGATGGCATGGATGGACTTATTTATCACCCAAGGTGCTACTATAAAGCGCTTTGTTGTTCTTATAAGCACTCTAGGGACTTATAATTCTCTTTTAATCATTTCCTGGCTACCAGTTCTGGGGTTTTTGCAATTACCTTATTTAGACAGTTTCTACGAATATAGTTTAAAACTGTTCCGTTACTCTAATACAACGACCCTCGCTTCATGGGTAAGAGCTGACTGGATGTTCTACTCATCACACCCTGCCTTGTTCCTCAGCACGTATTTGGGACATGGTTTATTAATTGATTATTTTGAGAAAAAAAAACGACATAATAACAGTGATGAAATAAATGCCAATAACTTAGAGTGGCTGTCAAGCCTTTGGGATTGGTACACCAGTTATCTATTCCATCCAATCACATCTTTTCAGCATTTCCCCTTTGAATCTGATTGGGATGAAGACCCAGATCTCTTTCTTGATCGCTTAGCTTTCCCTGATTTGTGGCTTCATCCTCTAATACCAACTGATTATATCAAAAATTTACCTATGTGGCGATTTAAATGTTTTGATGGACACTCAGAAGAGGAAATGATGGAACTCTCCCAAAGTGAAAATGACTCAGATAGTGAATGCAAAGATGTTCCAAATAACGATAAAGAGTTATTTGAGGATGAGAGAAGAACCCTTCTAAATCCTTGTGAAGGAGAAATTTTTTGCAATGCTGAAACTTGTTCATGTGCCAAAGCCAAGTCATATGAATCATACAGTACTAAAGATGATTTGGAGCCTGATTGGTCAGCTTGGCCGGTTGGCATGTTGCACTGTACCGAATGTGTTGTATGTCTGGAGAATTTCTGTTCTGGGTGTCTGTTAATGGGCTTACCATGTGGCCATGTCTTTCACCAGAATTGCATTGTGATGTGGCTAGTAGGGGGGCGACATTGCTGCCCCGTCTGTAGATGGGCATCTTACAAGAAAAAGAAGCCATATGTACATCATCAGCTTTTATCAAACCACAGCCTGTCTTAATTGTATACCAATAATGTTCCTTTGTAACTTATGTATTACTGCTTGCCATTTAAATGTTAGTCACAAACAGACCGTGTAGCTTGAAGTTTTAGTTTAAATGTTAGTGCAGTGAAATAAAATAAACATGATGCTAATGTTGATGACAGAATCATTTGGTTGCCTTGTGTGTTGAAATAATGAATATGTATTTGTACAGTTATAGCTTTCCTTTACAACATTTGAACATTTAAATTAATATTCATTTTTTGTTTGCATTCATTGCAAGCACAAAAACCAGATGTTTGTCAACAAAAGTATATTTCTGCAAAAGTTTAACATGAGATTTGGGTGAAGATAGAAATTTTAACAAAAAATAATTGTTTTATTTATATGTTTCTTTTAGAGTTTTTTCAGCATACCTCTGTTGAATAATGTATTATTTGTGAGTATACATTTAAAAACAAATTCATGAAAATAAATTATTTTAAAAGAGTAATAATTTTCAATATTAATCATTTTAACATTTTTGTGTTAAATTGCTATCTTTATATGCTAGCCTTTCTGCAAAATAAAAATAAAAAATGGATCACCACTTCCCAGACAAATCTTTGGTCTAGACATTTCCAGTTTGTCTCTTATTCTTTAAACTGTCGTGTTTATCTTGTGTATAGTAAATAAAGCTTATTCCAGTGTTTTTATTTAAATGTTTTATCTGAAGTTGACTCCTAAAAATGGGAAGTCAGGTAAGCAAATCTTTTGCCATAGTTGATAGAAATTGTTATTCAAAATTACCTATTTCTAATGTCTCATTTCTGACATTTTCTTCCCCCCCCCCCCCGCCCATTGTCACCCATGACATGTTTTCCAGATAAAAGCTTTATCTCTATGCTGACATCTGTCTGTTTGTATTTTATTGCTAATAGCTGGCAGGTTGTATTCTTTTTCTTCTCCATTATAACTGAAAACATGACTTTAACAATGGTTTATATTTAAAGTATAAAGATTAGTCACAAGAGGCTTTTATCATGGAAAGAAGTACTGAGCTCACAGATCATTTAAAGGCATATATGGCTTAAGCATGGCTTGTTGAATAAATTGATATTTTATTATAATCTTTTATCAGGATTCCTGAATGAATCTCAATTGGCTTGGTAGGCTAAGCTACCAGTATATAAAGTAAAGCTGCACAGATATTTGTGGCCTTCAAAACTATTGGATCCAGGCAGCCCCAAATCTCTAAAAACTTTTACCAACTTTGGTTCTTTCCTATACAAATGTTGATCTATCAAGCCATTTTGAAAACAGATTTAGTTTTCATTTGGAAGAATGTTAAATGTGTGTTTAGAATTGGTCAAGAAATCACAGGTGCAGAGCAGGGGCTACTATACAAACATCAAGTCAAGTTTCCTGCTTCACTTCACCCTGCTTAGTAGCTACTTGTAAGTTCAGTCACTTGCAGGTAACCTAATAGCAATAGAACTTAGAGTTATATACTGCTTCGTGCTTTTACAGCCCTCTTTAAGCGGTTACAGAGTCAGCATATTGTCCCCAACAATTGGAGTCCTCATTTTACCAAACACGGAAGGATTGAAGGCTAAGACAACCTTGAGCCTAGTTAGATTTGAATTGCCAAATTGCAGGGAGCTGTCAGTCAGCAGGAATAGCCTGCAGTACTGCATTCTAACCAACCGCTGCTCTTAGCCCACCATTCTTTAAACTGGGTGTCGGCAACCCATATGCAGTTCTTTGGGCCCTCTGCTGCGGCTCCAAGTCCCATCCCTGGCTGGCCCCTCCCCTTGCCCTCCTCTCCCCTCCCTCACCTGGCCTGAGATGGTAAGGGCAAAGGGAGGAGATGGAGAAGCGGCTGGGGCTGATTCTCCAGCGCCTCACTCTTGCTGGAGCTTCTTCCGTCCCTTATTGGTGCTGGGCAGACCTCGGTCGCTTGGGAGGCATGCAACCTGCTCTCCACCCTGAGACACTGGCCCAGCCTGGCCGTGACCGATGCCAGCCTTGCTAACATGAAGGCTGGCAGGGTGGGAATGGGTTCCGGGAGGATGGGATGTTGGAAAGGGGAATGGGCCTGCAGTGCCCAGCCACAGCTTTACAAGGTTCAGGGCAATGGGAAAAGGAAGCTGCTCCCACCAAGCCGCGCATGCCCATCCTGGGGATCAGGCTCAGAGAAAGCCTCGCCAAAGACGCTCTCCCATCAGCCAGTCTCCCTTTCTCTCTCTATGTCTGTCTCTGCATTTATCTCTCTCATACTCTTTCTCTGTCTCTGCATCTGTTCTCTCTCTCGGAAAGCAGTGCCAGCAAACGCCATGGGACTCTTCGCTACTCCTTTTATTCTTTTTGGAAATTTGAGCTGGCTGAGACACAAGCACCAGCTGCGGTAGAGGCTTCCCTTCGGGCAACCCTCCTCCCCCTCCTTTGCCTCTCGTGACCCCTGGCCAGCTATCACAGGGCTGGGAGGGTGCACACACGATGCTCCTCAAGAGATGCTCCCCAAGTGAGCGGCCACCCCTCCTGCATGTACCTTGCTGTGCTTTGGCACTTGCTTGAGGGTCTCCTGCGTGTGCACATCCTCCCAGCCCTGCCCCAGCTGCTAGGGGGTCATGAGAGGAGGAGGGGGGAGGAGAGTTGCCCAAAGGGAAGCCACCATGGCTGGCACTTGTTCCTAAGAAGTGAAGCAGCCCTGTACCCGCCTTCGCGCTACATTTACACGTAAGGTAGCCTTTACCTCCTACTGTGGGCTGGAGCTTGCACACTCCGTGCTCAGCTGAAGAGCTGCAAGGGCGGGGGGGAAACAAGGCAAGGTGATGGCTGGAGCCTTAGTGTAGGAGCAAAGCAGCCCTGTACCTGCCTTCGCGCCACATTTGTGCATAAGGCAGTCTTTGCTTCCTGCTGCTTCAGGCTGGAGCTCGCGCCCTCTATGCTCGGCCGAAGAGCTGCCAGGAGGATGACAACTATGTCAGCATTCCAATGAAATTGCCCGTTCTCATTCAGCACTCAGAAACAAGGTACATCCAAATAAAAATGTATTAAGGAAGTCATGTTGGCATATATGGGAAAACCTGAATCTGAAAGTTCCAGGTTTTCCCTTCCCAACTGAAATTCAAAGCCTATCCTACGCATCCACTAGTTCATCATATGGTCCAATCTGGAGACATTCCTCCAGACGCTCCTCTCCAGGTGCAGGGTATCATGTCCTTGACTTTACAAGAAGAATGTTGTTGAGTCTAATCTTCCTCTCAGAAATCCCCCTTCCCAAATTCCCAGGCATTAAATGTGGCAGGCTAGAAGCTTCTAAGTAATATAGAAACATTAGAAGCCATATTAGAAGCCATATTAGAATCCATATTAGAAGTAATATGTCTTCTAAAGCTGATAGATGACATGGCAAGGCAATGGCTGGAGTCTTAGTGCAGGAGAGAAGCCACGTCCTGTTGTTTCCTGTTAAGACCCTCAAGTGAGCGGCTGCTTGCCCCACACCTTTGCTATGCTTTGGTGCTCGCTTGAGGAGTCTCCCTGAGTGTGCGCACCCTCATGGCCCTGCCACAGCCAGCCAGCAGGTCACAAGAGGAGAAGGAGTGGCGGGGGAGAGGAAGATGGTCGCCTGAAGGGAAGCCTCCGCTGTGGCTGGTGCTCGTTCCTCAGCCAGCCCAGATTTTCAAAAGGAAGAAATAAAAGGAATAATGAAGAGCCCCAAGGAGAGCTTGCTGGCTTGGCCCAGCTGCGGCTTTCAGAGATGGGGGAGATAGAGAGACAGAGACATAGACATAAACACACACACAGAGGGGAGAGGGGGGAAGAAAGAGAGATACAGAGGGAGAGAAACGGGGGGGGGGGGAAGAAGGGAAGATAGGGAGAAGGACAAAGAGACAGAGATAAAGAGGAGGGGGGGAGATAGGGGTTGAGGGGAAAATAGAGAAAGGTGGAGAGGGAAGGGGAGAGAGATACAAAAAGGGGAGAGGGGGAGAGATTTAGAGGGGGAGAGAGGGAGAGAGGGAGAGGGGCAGAGATACAGAGAGATACAGAGAGAGGGGAGAGGGAGAAACAGAGAAGGGTTTTGTGGCTGGGTAGGTGTAGCTATGGGTTCATGTGACTGGGTGGGAGTGAGTGACATCAAGTTGGCCATGCCCACCCAGGTTTTGTGGCTCCCGGTGTTGTTTTCTGTGGGAAACAGGTCCAAATGGATCTTTGAGTGTTTAAGGTTGCAGGCCCCTGCCTTAAACTTTCCAACTGTTATCCACCCTCTCATTCTATCCTGCAATGAGAATTGTAGTGGTTTTCCTCATTGACAAGTAACAAAACGAAACCCTCAAATCCATAAGGACATTAGCTTTTTATTGTGGCAGAGTAAGGATTGCATAATTTATGCCACCATATTGTTCTATTTATTCAAGAATTGGAGGATAGTTTGTAATACAAATTCCTGAAAAAATCTCTGGTTGCTCTATTCACTTGCCTAATGATGTGTTATTAATTTTGTTTTTGATGACAAGGACTTTCATCCTACTGTTCTTTCCATTCTTCCACCCCTATATCTCCATTGACCCTGAACTGCTGAAGGAGAGTGAAAAAATGTCATTTTGTGGTGATCATGTTCTAAGCTATCCTGGATATGATAGAATAAAGGTCTCTCTTTCTTCTCCATAATGAAAATGAGATAAAACAAAGTGCTAGTGTTTTGCCTCCAAATCCATGTTGTTAATGTATCTGATTGTTAATTGTTTCTATGAGCAGGATCTGCAAAACTAACAAGTCACTTTTTCTTTTTAAAGTATTGTGAAAAAATAGGCAATAAAAGGAAAATAGAGAAATGGAGGCAGAATAACACAAGATTTTCCTCCAATAGAAAAAGGAATAATCCTGAACTTATGCAGAGCTACAACAAGAGAAACAAAATATCAGAAAGAACCAGGAAAAATGATATGAATATTTTTGTTATTGTCAGTTTGCAGTGATTTAAAGCTGCTAAATCTTCCAATTAGTACAAATTAAATCCATTATTCCCAAATGCCAGTCTGCAAGTTGCAAACAGTTAGAAGAAAGTGTATTGCTGTTTTGAATAAGGCTGGAAATCAAAGAGAACTGAAATATTGGCTGCAGTTAAAGAACAAGCTAAGCTGAAAAACTGCACTTTCATGGTATTATGAATTTTAACCAAGATCCATATGATTTACTGTATCATCTAAAGACAAATTCACCACCATATTTAACTATTCCACCAGACATTTTGGGATGTTTTGGATCAATGTTTTCTGATACTATATAGCTGAGTGTGGTTGAATTGATAGGATGGAAATTTGAGGATCCAGGCGGTTCTACCTTGTCTCATATGGCTTTTAGATGGTAAAGAATTAATAAAAATACAGATTTCCAGAAGAAGAAATGGAACTGAAGAGGGGTCTGCAAAAGGTAGACCTGACGACTGCAATGAAGAATCATGAGTTGACTGGCTTTCCAGATAAAAGAGAACACCAGAATCATCTACAAATGCTCCACAGTTGCTCCTTGCAAAACAGAAGTCTCTGGAAGGTTTTCAGCACTGGGAGATGAGGGAATAGTCATCTTCTTCAAACTCTGACCAGCACCATTAAAAGGACACTATGTCCACATACTTCTTTTTCTAGTCAAAAATAAGTTTTTACAATTATAAAAATGTGGTTTTGAGTTAATAAATAAGATTTTAAAAACTGGACACTAGAGGAAATTAAAGGTTTTGATTAAAGCAAAACACACAAACCTGATTAACAGCTACAAACTATAATAACATGGGTAATATTGAAGGATACTTTAGAAAAAACAGCCATAAATTGACATCAATAATGTCAACAGTGTTATTGCCTTTATAGCTAGACTGTGAATGATGTTATGGAAGAGGAATAAGTTTTTCCTGATAAGAAAAACACTGACTGGAAAGTAGATTTACCAATGACAGGATACAAAAATAAAAAAAAAGTTACACTGGACATAATAAAGAAACTGCCTGATATGTTAATAATTAAAAGATATATACAAACAATAAATCAAAAGAATAACCCAGATAATTTTTATATACTGGGTTTACAAAAGAGACTTATTAAAAGCATTAGAGAATCTTGTTAGAAGGAACAAAAATGACATTATTTCAAAATATTAAACATTAAGATTCTTAGAAGTAAAAGGAATGAATATAAGATTGGTTTATCCGATGGTTAAATTAGATATTTTGTTATTTCTGATTACTTAATAAACCAGGACTGAAATAATGATGCTTTATAAATTTATTTATAGAGAAGAGATGGAATACAGGAAGAAGAGTTCATTTGTTATAATTTAAAAGGAGGTGAAAAATCATTAAAACTGTTTATCTTTTTGTGATGAAGTTTGGAAGTCACTTCTTTATATTTTTTTATTTTTTTATTTTCTTTTTATTCTTTATGTCTTTCCTATTTTTTCTTTTCCCTTTCCATCTTTGACTTTTTTATTTTTTCTTTCTTTTAGTTTGTATTAGTTTTTACTACTGTAATTATAATCTTTAATAAAACTACTTAAAGAATAAAAACACCATTCTTTTATACAGTTAAGAATCCTGTATTTTTTTTCTCATCTATTTTATTCTAAAACTACATTGTCCAATCAGATCTCTCACCCCTTTTTTATGACCCTGTGATCCCTTTAATTCAGGTAGAGTCAGGATGATTGGATGGAGCTGAATATTTACTGGCCAGATGCCCTTCGTGATGCCTATGTGGAGTTCAGAGTAAAATTCTTCCTCTGCGCCCTAGGAAAGATCCTCTATCTAAAATTGAACTCTCAATTTTCTGAGTGGGAGGTGAGCATCTTCACCATTATGCTGCTGATTGCCCATTCAGTTCTTATTCCTTGTAAATATATTTGGTTTTGATTTTTTTTAGAAATTCATACAGGTTATGGAAGCACAAAGCTAAATAATTAAAGGCTGGAGTTTTTACTCAATGAACTTGGATACCACTATTATATAGCTAATGTTCTTCATAATATATCACCGTATATGAATTTAGCCTGGAAACGGATGACCAAATAAATGGGAGGACTGGAGGAATCTCCATCACCTGGGTACCTTTACTGTTGTGAATTATCAAAGCGTTGCCTCTCTCAAAAGAGGAACCTCCAAAAAAGCACGAAGGCACTAATCAATTACACTTTGAGGTAGAAAGAAAATAAATTACCTTCTGAGGTAGAGGGAGAGGCATTGCTAATTCCATTTTTCGTGGTCTGCAAATCTCACAAGGTCTTATTTGGCACGTAGCTGCCTCATACCTCTTCAGCAAAGACTTACAAACTTCCTCTGCCTATGTCAGTGATGGCTAACCTTTTCAGCTTGGTGTGTCGAAAATCAGGAAAAAGTGTAGCCTTCCTCGGATCGTGTGTCACTTCAAGAAATATCAATAATTTGGTTTATGATGGACTGGGCTGGGGTGATCACACAGGGCTGTGAAACTCGTCTCCCTGGTCTCAGGGCTGCAGGTGCAGGATGTGGGGATCGGAAGGCCACCTTACAGGGCTGTGAACCTCATGGATCTCCTTTCCTCCTGTAGCGTTCCTGAGGTAATGAAACTGACAAACCTCAGTTTATGGCAGTTAAAACTGGTTCTCTGCTGCAAAGATCTTGCGGCACCAGTGACACCACGCCTCCACGCAACAAGCAGGGGGCAGGGAGCACAGGCAGCCTCTAAATGTGCAGGTTTTCCCCACACCAACAGGCGTGTTAGTCAAAGTGCCTCGGCGTGTCACAAGTGACACATGTGTCATAGGTTAACCATCACTGGCCTATGTGCTTTATTACACACAACCTCCCGCTTGCGCACTATTATACAGGCTTTATATAGGCAACACTCTTCCCTTTCTTGTATCTCAGAGCTGTGGAAACTTTTTCGCTGTTGTCTGTCGATTGTTGTGATTAACATTTCATGAGGAACTTATTAAGCCTGCCAGCGGAGCCCTTCCCACCACAAAATTGCTGTGTTAACTCATCGCGTTGATTACAACAGAGTTCTCCAACCTTGGCAACTTTAAGACTTGTGGACTTCAACTCCCAGAATTCCTCAGC